>MU002005.1:0-52217 GCA_010093585.1 Melanomma pulvis-pyrius CBS 109.77
CTCTACCTAGGTAAGATTTATACTAATAGGCTTAAAATTGCGTTGTAAGGCTCTCCTAGCCATTTGCATGCGCAGTGTAGTTTAGGGGACGTTATAGAGGTCTGCAGCGCGTTGTACAGACAAAGTTGCGTCTCTTTAGATAGCTTGTATAGCAAGCTAGACCTAAGCTTTGTTTTGGGGGGATCTTGCGTTTGTAGGTGGTGTCATTGTAATATAAAGTGATAGAGTCGTGATTTTGGTGGGGTCTTGGCAAGGGTGGGCCGACTGCCCGTGTGGGCCGACTGCCCGTGAGGTACGTTACAAAATGTATTCACAGAGCGCCATTAACATGATATAGGCCGTCGTTATGTAATCCCCAGTACGGCATGACAGCGTAATCGTACTCCCGACCGATCTGGAAGATGCGGACAACCAACCAACCAACCAACCAACCAACCTAACCACCAAGTGGACGACCGAGCAAACATACCGACTTCTAACCCCCAATTCCGTACGCCTTCCGCATCCTTATCTGCAACCTATGAACCCACCCTATCCCCAAAGATGTACATGTCAATCTCAAATAAAGTACGAGATACTCATCACTCGAGTTCACTCTCCAATAGCTCATCCATGATATCACTCTCCGTCTTCACCGTCCTCCCAACTGTCATGGTAGAATCTCCCTCCGCTTCATCATCTATATCCATGGTGTCCTCATAGTCAAGCGGCATTCGCGTTCCCTCGGCCTGCAGATGCGCAAGCATAGTATCATCATCATCTTCCTCATCCTCGTCTAGCATCTCGACGTCTGAGGTGGGGGCCGGAGTTTTCGATTGCCTACGCGTCTCTGCTTTGGCCTCTGGCTGCATCTCCGTTGCGTCCTCGAGGTCCGAGACTTCTGTATTCTGGGCCTCTGTAGCATCCCCTTCGGTTTCGGCATCAGTAGCAGCATCCTGTGGCGCCGGGGTCTCTTCTTCGATTTCTGCTGAGGCTTCGTCCTCGCCGTCCTGGATCTGCGTCACGAGCTCGACCTCGCCGAGACGCTTGGTAAGGCCGACTTCGAGTTTCGTAAGCATGTTCCGACTCGTAGCATCGACGCCGAGTTTGTTCTCCACGGCTTCAGTGACAAGTCCGTGTAGCGTCCTCAGCGCCTCTTCATCTGCCATATCCCCCTTCACTGGGGTCGATGTCGAAATGTGCAATTTCCCCAATAGTGTGAGGAGAGGTTTGCGCTCGTCCTTCGAGCATGTGGAGGTCAGCGCACGCTCTAAGATTTCAATTGCGAGATGAATATGCGGATCTTCTGCGCCTTTGACAGATACCATTTTGCCCTCGAGCGAAAGCTCCGTCGCGCCGACGACTTTGCGGCCATCTGTCCATTCAGATAGATGGGCACAGACGACGGGCCAACCGACCATCTCTTCTTCTTCGGCGTCGATGTCTTCGCGTATCAAGAGGAGCTGCTTTATCGCCGGGACGGCGACTTGTGCCATGAGATGTGCATTCTTGAGCTTCGAGTGGCAGAAGACTGGGAGAAAGTATGATAGCGATTGTCGAAGCGCGGAATTCAATGCCGATTCGGGGTTGAAGTAGGCGAGAGTGAATGCCCTTATGATGGGCAATGTGGACGTCGCCGGGAGTATGCCATGTAGTAGTAATTTGGAGGCTGCAGTACAGGCGGCAAGGTTTATAGCAGCGACATCAGATGAAAGGGCCTTGAGGAAGACTTTGGTCATATTCTTGACCAGGGGGTTGACAGCTGGAGGTGCAATTGTTCCATCTTCAGTGACGTTGGTATCTCTGGGCGGAGGTGCGAGCAACGAAGGGTGAGTAATGGCAACGTCGGCACAAGTCTGAATGGCCGTCACTTTCATGAGTTCGGTGCCTACGGCGAAGCAGCGGAAAAAAAGCGGAAGGTTGCCAGATGCGAGGTTCTGTTTTATGTATTAGATGGAAGAAACAATAATGTGAGAATGGCTGATTACTTACCTCACTAAGAAGCATGCACAAGCCCAAATTAATCAAACCACGCTCTCTAATCATAGTCGCGGAGTCCCGAACAGCAGGTATAACAAGCGTATTCAACATGGTTTTGAGTGATTCGCTCGCATCGATATCACACTCTAGGTTTTGTAGCATGCACTGCACGATGTGTAGGCATTTGGAATAAACCAAGACTGCGGCAACGCGCTTTTGCTCTGCAGTTTCCGGATCTTCTTGTTTCGATTTCTTTGAACCTCGCGGGTTCGCGGGGGGTGTTTCATCGCTTTCCTCGACCTCGGACTGAGCAGAGTGAAAACTCTCCTCTCCATTTTCGTCGAGTTCTGGTCCCCCCTCCTCGTCTAGAATGGTGTCGCGGACTTCAGCAATGGCCTCTAGGACTGTACCATAGAACTCAGACTCTCCACGTTTGCCACAGACAGTACGCAAGACATCAACGGCAAGCTTTGTACATTCTTCGGGGAGCTCGGGCCGAGCAATCGCTTCTCGCATAATTTGGTATATCTGCCGCCTTCCCATCTCGTCGGAGTAGTCCAGCGTAAGAGCCATATAAAGAAGTTGCTCTACGACAAATTCTTGCTCGGCGGCTTCTTCTGCGGCTTCCTCATTAGGTTCATCTCTTGTGGCGTCCTCTTGGATGAATGTAATTAAATGTCTTAGATGAGTCCGGATGTGATAGGCGAATTTGGTGACTTCGGGCATCTTTGCTTCAAGCATTTCTTGTACCCGATCATCCTGGGCATTCTGGCAATAGTCGTTCAAACTGCGGGCTAAGAAGGAACTCTCGGGGGTGAGTTCATTCCAAAAGTCGTCGTCAAAAGTGACAAATTCTCGGTAATCAGGTCGTCCATCCCAAAACTCGCGCATAGCTTCATGAGCTATGCCGCCTTCTTCTCCCGAATGAATGACTTCAATACGCTCTAGGAGCTCAACGATGGCTTCGAGTTTGGGGGCAGCCACCTGACCGGGCACCTTTTCCTCCGTAGAGTTAGGACTTGAAGCACAATCTTCGATCCACCGTTCACGGAAGAGTCTTGCGGTGGCCTTGCGAACAGTCTCGTCTCGATCTCGTAGACCCCAGCGAAGGAGCTTGTCGCGATGGCTGATGGACATATGGCGAAAATCTCCCAAAGCGGGAAGAAGCTTACCATAGAGAGCTCGTCGTGTAGCCGTGTCGAGATCGCGAGCTCGCTCAAGGAGCCATTGTAGGGTTGAAGGCCTAATGGGCAAATTCAGGAGGACAGCACGCCGGACGTCTGCGCTTGGATCATTTCGCATAATGTCTAGCAGCTTGATGAGGATGCCTCCAGCAATATCTTCATCACTGTCTTCATCGTCATTGTCCTCCTCATTGTCGTCAGCAAGACGGCCCAGGCCCAGCACTGCTTGGACACGAACTGACGGCTCCTTGTCACGCAGGCGCTTGATAAGGCCGAGTCTAATGAGATTGAAGAGTTCGTTGTCGATCTGGTCGAGGCTGTTGACGATGTGCGCGACGGTTTGCGATGAGCGGAAGCGGACGGTCTTGTCCTTTACGGTAACAAATTCCAGCAAATTGACCAGAATGTGAGAAGTGAGACGGCTCGTCGGCGTCTCGGGAAAGGCTACCATAGCGGCGTCGTCGTCGTCGGTCTGGAGGATGGCATTGTCCTTGTCCGTGGCATGCTTCAGGAACACGCCGAGAAAACGGATGATGCGGTCGCCTACGGGCTCACTCTTCTTCACGGCCATCACTTTTATCATACACCTCACCACCTCTTCGTTAAATTCGGTCTCATCAAAGTCGTCGTCCTGATTCGCCTTCGTCTTCGGGTCCGGAAGCTCATAACAGCAGGCCTCTTGTATTTTGCGTAGATTCACGACCAGCTTGCGCTGTGTCGCTGTCGTCTTCTGCGCATCGCTGAATATTTGGGATATCCGCGTTCGGAGGGAGGTGACAGGTCCTTCGTCGGGGATCTCGACAGCGTGGGCCGAGGTGCGCGCGGAGGCGGACCCCCGCGATTTGAGGGTTGTGGTGGACGATTTGCGGGCGACGGTCGCGTTGGAGCCGCGCGTGGAGCGCGCCGAGGGCCGTCCGGGCATAGTTGTGTTGTGTATATTGCGTGCGTCGATGTGGTGGATGTTCGATGTCGTCTGGAGCCGGAGATTCGAGGTGTTGTTTGTTTACGCGGAAGGAGCGAAAGCACGTGCTGTCCCGACCGGGCGGCGCCAAAACGTTGGTGCTACCAGTAGTAGCTTAGCGTCCGTGGATTGCGACATCGGTGAAATGTGTGCCTTTGACCTTCACGGTTGAAGCTGCAATTCCGCTATTATTCACCCGCCACCATGTTCCAGACAGCCTCACGCAGGTTCGTAGCCTCTGCATGGAGGCGCGCAGAGAATCTCGCGCAAATTGAGGCCGCATACAAGACTGGTCTTAATGTGTCCCGCGCCCAAGGCGTCGGACAGCGGGGTCTTCTTGATGGTGCGTACATAATACCTTCAATTACGTCTATACTCACGCCTGCAACGAAGCAATCGGCAAAACGCCTCTCATTCGCCTGAAACGGCTTTCCGAAGAGACCGGCTGCAACGTCCTCGGCAAAGCCGAATTCCAGAACCCGGGCGGCAGTGTTAAAGACCGCGCCGCCTTGTACGTCGTTGAGCATGCCGAAAAGGCCGGATTGTTGAAGCCCGGTGGTACCGTCATTGAGGGCACCGCAGGGAACACTGGCATCGGGCTTGCGCACGTGTGCCGGTCCAAGGGCTACAAGCTGGTCATCTACATGCCAAACACACAGTCGCAGGGCAAGGTCGATCTGCTGAGGCTGCTGGGCGCCGAGGTGTATCCTGTCCCGGCAGTGGCGTTCGATAACCCTGAGAATTACAACCATCAGGCAAAGCGACATGCAGACAGGCTGGAGAACGCCGTTTGGACGAATCAGTTTGACAATACGGCGAATCGGCAGGCGCATATCGAGACTACAGGCCCGGAGATCTGGGCACAGACCGATGGGAAGATCGATGCGTTTACATGTGCCACAGGGACAGGAGGCTCGTTAGCGGGCGTGACGCGGTATCTGAAGGAGAAAAGTGATGGGAGGGTCAAGTCCTTCCTAGCGGATCCTCCGGGCTCGGTCCTGCATTCGTATATCCAGAGCGGGGGGAAGCTTGCCGAAAGGGCAGGAGGTTCAATAACAGAGGGAATTGGACAGGGCAGAGTCACAGACAACCTTAAGCCGGATATCGACCTAATAGACGACTCCCTGCACATCAGCGACGAAAAGACTATCGAGATGGTGTACCGGTGCCTGGACGAGGAGGGACTGTATTTGGGTGCGAGCTCGTGTTTGAATGTCGTGGCTGCGAAAGAAGTGGCAGAGAAGCTCGGCAAGGGGCATACGGTCGTCACTCTGCTCTGTGACGGCGCGTACCGGTACGCAGATCGCCTCTTTTCGAAGAAATGGCTGGAGGAGAAGAAGCTGCTCGGATCAATACCCCAGCACCTAACCAAATACATCGTCCTCCCTTGAGTCAAGTCTCAAATGTAACAATCAAAATCTGTACTTCAAAATTCCGACATCTATGTCTACGTTGTGTATACGTCTATGTCTCTATATCATTGGAGCGCCACTCAAAAATCCCCCGTTAACAACCGCACTGATGAGCTGGTGCGCGATCGCAGTCTTAGGCGGTAACCTCAACCCACCCTCCTTATACTCCGGCCCCGCATCTTCTCCCAATCCACTTGTCCCGACCCTCAAGGCCTCCCTGACCTCTTCAGCCTCAAACCACTTCGCATCCTCCAGTTCCGCATCATGACCTAGATGGACAGTTTCCCCACCTGGAATGGCCTGCCCAATCGCTCCAATCATCAGATTTGCTGGATACGGCCAGGGCTGGGTAGAATGAATAACCACTCTTCCCAAATGGATCCCAGACTCCTCCCAGACTTCGCGACGCACCGCCTCCTCGACCGACTCCGCAGGCTCGAGGAAACCCGCAAGTGTGGACATCCAATGCGGGGGCCAGCGTTTGTTGCGACCGAGCAGGATGCGCTTGCCGTCAGCGGACACAACCGCCATGATGACGGTCGGGTCTGTCCGCGGGAAGCTGAGGTTCGAGATACCGGTGCGGGTTGCACAGGCCGGGCGGTCCGAGGATGCGAAGGCGGGCGCACTGTCTTTTGGTGGACACGTTCGTTTGAAACCTGCGTTGACAGACATGGTTGGGTGGCCGCATTGCCCACAGAAGGGGTTGCGGGAGTTCCAGTCCAGGAGATGGCGGGCTTCAGCGTAGATGGCGGCTGTTACAATATCAGTACGTGCTAGTTTCCAGAGATATAGGGTATATAAACATACCCTCCTGTGCAGCGAGCGACATATGCACCCGCCCCTTCGAAAACGTCAGTCCCCTGCCTTCCACATCCTTAATCAGCTTCTCCGCAGCCTCCGTCACACTCAACTTTGGCGTAACGTCGAGCGCAAAATACGGCTGGCCCTTATAATGCTCTTTGTACTGGAATCCCTCCTTCTTCTCATCCAATCCCAAGAAGACTAACTGCGGTATGTATGACGTGGAATTGTACTGCGCGATCAATTCCTCTTCCGAGGTTGCAAACGGGTCGTCGCCGAGAATGGGCTGTACGTCACTAAACTTTGCGAGGAAGAGCTCGGAAGGCGAGGCTAGTAGAGGCTCGAGTTTGTTGAACAAGACGAAGGAGGCAGACGGGTGTTTGAGCGCGAGGGAAAGGAAGGCGTGGTCGGGGCGCAGGAAGGAGACGCGGTTTAGTGGGGAGCCTATTATCATATATGAACATCCATATCGGAGTAGACAGAGATAGAGAGAAGGAAGAAGAAGGAGCTGTATTACCAGAGAAGTAGTTTGCAACCTCCTTGCCAAATTTCCGGCTCAGCATCGAGTCGATTTCTGGATGCGCGGGCTCGGGCAGCTCGGGTTGGGGGAGGGGCATTACGAACGACGTCCTCTATCAATAGCTCTTTTCTTAAATACACACAAACAATACAACCAATGAGGCTGCAATTTGAGTAGAACGAGAGAGAATCGAGCAAGAAGAGAAGGAAGAGACGTTATCGAGAGTCACGACAAACGGTTCCTGACGTGTTGTCTGCCCCACCTTCATGACGGATTAATAATGACATGCCCGACTGCTCAAATCAATCCGCTTCCGAAGCCTCGGTTCGCTTTTCCGAAGCTGGGAGCGCGCGCTGGCGGAGCTTATTCGGACCGCACAACCCAACTCACATCCCGCATCTGCTTGGCCCGAACACGACTCCATCAGCAAACTAGCAGACACCGACAATAATGCCCTGAGCTCGTCCGCCATGAGTCGCTTCTACGTATGTTTCTCCGCTCTACGCCGGAAATAACCCTGCAGGGAGTGCACTTGCTGACCGAGACTTACGCAGCTCGGATCGCCCACCTCCTCCGCCTCGCCCTCGCGCAACTCCAACCCCTCCGACTCCGACTCCGACGACGACAACCTCCCCTACCCGCTGCCCCTCCAGCGCAGCGACTTCCTCGCTCCAAACTTTAGCCCATCCGCCTACCTCTCCTCGCTGCACAACCGCCACCAAACGCTCGAAGACCTGCGCTCCGAGCTGCGCGCCCGCTCGCAGCTGCTCTCGAAAGAACTGCTCGACCTCGTCAACTCGAACTATGCGGATTTTCTAGGTCTCGGCCGCAGTCTAAAATCGGGCGATGAGAAGATCGAGGAGGTGCGGGTGGGGTTGCTTGGGTTTCGGAAGGAGGTTGAGGGCGTGAGGGAGAGGGTCAGGGGGAAGGAGGAGGAAGTGGGCAGGGCGCTGGAGGAGAGGAGAGAGGTTAAAAAGCGGATTATGGCTGGGAGGCAACTTGTGGAATTTGAAGGCAGGTTGAAGGTGCTGGAGGATCAGCTCATGGTGGAGATGGCGGGGAAGAAGGACGCGGAAGGGAGTGACGTGGAGGATAGTGAGGAGGACGAGGATGAGGAGGATGAAGATGACGGCTTTGGTGTGAGCATTGGGAAGTTGAGGAGGCATGTCCAGCAGTGGAGACTCATCCAGGAGATTGAGAAGGGCGTGGGGGAACATCCCTTCATCGTGGCGCAGACTCCGCGCATGATGAAGGTCCGAAATACGCTGTTACTAGATCTCAGCACGGCCCTGAAGCAAGCGAGAAGCGCGGGCACAGATGGGGCAGATCGTGTCATGAAGATTATGCGGATATATGCCGACATGGAGGAGTCTGCGGAGGCGGTCAAGGTGCTAAAGGCATTGAAGACTGCGTAACGGCGTCAATATACACTAGACATACTGCATAGCGACGGCGTTCAAATATCATGGTACAATATTATATACAGCTGTGTGAGGCATGCTACATAGGACCAGACAAGTCCTTGGTGGGCACCGAGTTTGCATTTCTGAACTCGCCATTCAGCGTGAAGCCCGGAGAATGCGTGGAGCTCAGGACCTGTCCCAAGATTAGCAATGGCTCTCCAAACAGCAGACAGTATAGATACTTACCACCTCATGGATCTCCTTACTTATCCGATCGCTCATCTGCCCAATATCCTTCTTCAGTGTATCCATAAACGCCTTGACATTAGTCTGCATCTCCTCGGGCGTGAACCCCAGCTGCCCCACCGCCATCCGAATCACACCCAACCTCTCCCTATACTCACTCCCACCGACCATGTTCCGCACCGTCGTCCCCACCTGAGTAACCACCGTCCCAGTCTTATTACTCGGCATCAGCCCCCTTGGCCCCAGAATCCGCGCCACGCCCGCCTTATTCAGCTTCTGCAGCGAATCCGTGTGGCAGATACATCTATCGAACTCCACAACCCCTTCTTTTACCCGCTCGAAGATTTCGTCCTCGCCCACCAGCGACGCGCCCGCGGCTTTGGCTTCTATCGCGACCTTTGAGCCCGGAGGGCAGATGACGCAGATGCGCAGATCGGTTTTCACGGCGTGTGGAAGACGCAGGCGGTTTCGGACCACGGGCCCGTTTTTTAGCGTGCGCACCCGTACGTGCATTTCGTATTTTGAGGAGGATGGGTTGCGGCCTACTTCAAAGGCCCGGATGTAGCTGCACATTACATTGTGGTTAGAAATCGAACTGGAACTGGAATAGTTGGTGTTCGAGAGGGGAGGGGAGGGGAGAGGGAAGGAGACGTACTGCATAGCGTCTACCAAAGAGAATTGGTCCGCACGCTTCAGGTCGTACTGGATGAATGTGTTCCGCGTCTTCTTCTTCTTCTGCTGTGTGGGTTTTGCTTTCATGGTCGCGCATCGTATCGTTTGGTATGAGAGGGAGGTGAGGCGGGGTATGTCGGATTTGGGGATTGAGGACGAGGAGACGCCGAGGCGGCTCAGGGGAGCGAGGAGGGGTCGCGCTTGTGCCATGGTCGGGAATGTGGTGTTGGAGTGGTTCGTGAAGTTGTAAAAGTTTAGGTCGGAGGTTCGGGATTGCCAAGACTAGAAGGACGCTAGGCTAAGTCGTTGGATCTTGTGAGTGACGGCGACAATTCATCCGAATCGTCCCTCAATATTATGGAATTCTAAGTAAAAGACGTATGATGTTAGAAGGAGTAGGTAGATTTGCTTTGTGAGGAATTTTGTCTTGCTCAGTGTTTAGGCTACTGTTGCACTATCACGGTTCAAATAGGACGGCTGCTTTTCCATCTCCTTGACTACCTGTCTGTCGAATGCCCATCTTAGAACACGTTATCCAAATCAATAAACAACTCCTGCCACCCTAGCGGCATATGTCTCAAATTGAGACCAGGAAAGTCCCACTCAAACACAAACTCAGTCGGTGCATACCCCTGAAAGTCCTTCTCTCCATCACCCACCACCTCGCCCTCTCCAAGCCCATCCATCCCTCCCTCCCTCTCCCGCTCTGTCATATACTCCTTCAGCGCACTCTCGCACTTTTCGATGCTGACCTGCAGGATCTGGAAATATGCTATGTGCCCGACGGTGATTTTCTTGAGCGCTTCGAGCACTTTGTGAGCATCGCGGAGGAGGAGAATGAGATCGGATGGCGGATCGCGAAGGAGGAGCGCAAGCTTCAAGACCAGCAGCACTGAGAAGGCGCATTTCGCCCATACGTAGTCCATCGTCCACTTAAATGTTGTCAGGTATGTGCTTGGCTGGTCTGGATGCTGTTCCTGATCCGACGCTTCGATTGGTAAACGAGGGGACGACGAGGCGTGTAGAATATGGTGAAGGTGCCGGACGGCGGCTTCCTTGGCTGTGTAGACCATGCCGCGTTGGAAATCGTTCATGATAGCGATGTTTTCGATGCCAGAGTCAGAAAGGGCTTTTAGGTGGAGGGTGATCAGCGCCCACTCATATTGGATGCGGATGTTTGAAAGGGCGACTGATGCATGATATAGATCTGGTTTCGTTGAGATTATGGCTGTCCACTCTTCAAGCCAAAGAGCTAGCTCAACAGTTGTATCGTGGATAGTTGATCTCAGGAGACTTTCATTTTCAGCGAGTATCGATGCGCCGTACTGGTTTACTATGTTGTTGTACGCGTTTGAACGGATGATGTTGAGCTCGACCTGGGAAAGAAGCCGAACATCGACAGCGGTTCTTTCACGGTGATTGACTAGAGCGCGTATTCTGCGAGGCGATGTACCTAGAGTTATGCCCGGGAGCTTGCCACCATCAAGGGAGAAGCTGGTGCATGCATTAGTGCTAGGCACGACGTGTCGGCATCGAGATGTTTGCTCACAAAAGCTCCAGATTGCAAATACCATACCACACTCTAGCGATGCGATAGAGTTCTTTCTCCTCTGCGCTGACCTCAAGTGAGCGTTTTGATATTTTGGTCATTAGTTGTTCGACTGTATCCGGCATCCCCATATTGAGTGCAAACCTCAGCGCAATTGCAACTAAAGTAAACCCGTTCTCAGAGTAGCTTGCCATTACCGTAATTGCCTGTATAATCTCCAATGACGGTGGACTCAAGGTGTTGATCAATACATTTGTTAAATGTTCCCGAAGCCGAGATTGAAGTCGATGATAAATAGAAGAGCTTAATCCTTCTTCAGCCCGACAGCCAATACTGACAATCGCATCGAAGAGAAAGGCGCTCCGGGAAGACACGGACTCAACTGTGTCGGTTCTTTCACAGAATATTGGAACGAGGTAATGCTGCACTAGTCAGCATAACATAGGGAGACTCAATGAACATGGAGCTGTACACTTCCAGAAAAGAAACTTTGCGTATGTTAGCTAGTACGATGTCAATTGTGCTAAAGGAGACATTCCTTTGAAACCAGACTGAAGCTTGATCCCACGTGATCAAGCCAATGTCTACCGCACTGCAGACGGTCCGGGATGGCACGACTTGAGTAGATGTAAGACCCTGCGAGACGGGAAATATGGAGGTTGCCTGACTACCGAAGATATGGGTGTTAGGAGTGCCTAGCGGAGGATTCGGTGAGACGAAAGAGAAGTGGCCTGTCGTCGAGTGAGCAGAAATGGCCGTCTGCGGTGACTCGACGTGAACAACTGATGGAGAATTATTCTGCATGACTTCTAGTCCAGCTCTCAGTATATTTACTTCGGCCTCAAGACTCTCGATGCGAAGGGTTGTTGGATCTTTAACACCATCTTGGTATTGACAATGAAGTTCGTTTCGAATGCAGCGCTGACACGAGGGTCGGTTCCCATCACATTTAACTTTGGATGTTCGACAAGCGGTGCAGGCATTAATGGCCCTGCGTTTCCGTGGCCTTTCTGGAGAAATGGATGGGAATGGGTCCATCGGGAACTTCGTGCGAAAGATGCATGTAGACTTTAAAGTGGGCCGACCCCAGCTTTAAGCGTGGCCGGGAAAGTGCGGGGAAGTGTTCAGGAGTCAAGAAACATCACACGATTATGCTCAGAGCCTCGTCATCTCCTCGGCTATACTTCGTACGAAAGAGCTAATTATTTTGAAAAATATCTTGCACTTCGTAGGCAATTCTGGTTATTAGGGGAAAAAATACGGCTGGCCCTGGAACGCACTGCTGTAGTTGCTAGAGACCACTTTGGTGTCCTAGAAGAGATGGCCAAATTATTACTCAAGAAGTATCAGCTCCATTGTAGGCACTGGCAATTAATTCCTATTCATACTCTGCGTTCTCAATACAGGTAGATGAAATCCTCGTTCTTCAGATCGGTCTCATCGTCAAATGCCTTGTCGCCGACTCCACCCAGCTCCGCATTAGCCGTCTCGTCAGCGTCCTTCATCTGACGGTTTGTCTCCATACTTAGATCTACCACATGCGCTGCTTTTCCCATCTGCGTCCGCATAGCTGCGTGTTTTCGATTTAAAACTGTGATCCAAGCGACCGCCAACAGCACTAGGACCATGATGGTTACGAAAAGGGCTAGATTCGCCCGCAAGCCTCTTGAATAAAGGGGCGCTTCGGCCGGGGTAAACAAGTGTGGCCCAAGGATGTTGCCAGCACTTGCTCCGACAAAGAGGATGGCTGTTGTCACCTTTCTCTTAGTGTCTCCACCAGTGTTCTGTCCCGACCACGAGTATATCAACGGTGAAATACCGGGATAGAATGAGGTCATGTAGTATCCAGCCAAGAGCACCGCGCGATGGCTCTTCTCGCGACCGACGACCATGAGTATGATGATGCCGATTATGGGAGGGATACAGAGGAGGATGAGAATGGGCGACTTCTTCTTGAATTTGGTGGCAAGCGCTGCACCACCCAAGGTCGCGATCATCTGGACGAGGCCGAAGGGCATGTTGAAAAGGATTGTCTGGAATTTACCAAAGCCGAACGCTTTGATAATGAGAGGTCCGAAGGTCGAGATGCCACCGCTAGGAATCCTGAGATGTGTTAATGGGAAGAGTACATTACTTCAACGGGGACTATTACTTACGAGACTGCAGTGAGCATCGAGAACCAGAGCCATGTCTTCGGGTCTAGGAACGCCTCCTTCACATGCTCCCATTTCCATACACGAGATGCCACTCCCATCTGATTCATCCTCAGCCTCTCGATAGCAATGAGCTTTTCGTCGTGGTTCAGGAATTTGGCTTCCATAGCGGAGTCGGGCATGAAGATATAAACGGGGATGGCCACCACAACTGTGAGAAGACCACAGAACAAGAAGATGATCTGATACGAATGGAGTTTGTCGGATACGATATGGCCGAGTCCATATGTCAATAGACTGCCGAGAATGTTGACGACACCAAGCATGGCGTACCACGCAGCATTTCGATTGGTTTGCTCACTGCGTCGATACCACATCTGTACAACCGCAATGAATGCGGGTGCTGATAGATTGTCAGCAGGCGAAGAATAGCATAGCACAACCACTTAACTTACCAACAGCTGCTTCGAAAGCACCTAGTAGGAATCTTGTCGCCATGAGCCCTCCCCAATTGGTCGCTGCTGTCATACAGCACAAGATAGCCCCCCAGACAAACACCATCACACCGATGAACTTGCCGATAGGAAGTTTGACCAATAGCACTGCAACCAAAGGCTGCATGACGAGTTGTGCAATGTAGACAATCGACCCCAGCCATGAGAATTGGTCCGATTTAGGATTGAGATTAGCATCCTCAATTAAGCCAAAAACGGAGGCGTAGGACAAGGTTGTTTTGTCTAGACTCTGCAGGCAGTAGACAGCGAGCAGGATCGGGAGGATAGTAAGGTCGATTTTGCGCAGGATTCGTTTGTTGTCTTCTGGAGTAACAACGATGCGTTCGTTGGCATTCAAGAGCTCTGCTGCTTTGTCTCGGCCTCGTTTCTCTTCCCCAGGCTTTTGAACAGCTTCGAATGTGTCAATTTCATTCTTGCTGATATCGTGTTCGATCGGACTTGGAGGGTCGGTTTTAGCCATGTTAAGTAGAAACTTAGATGCTCACGGTGAGTTTGTCATGGTGGAGGATATGCAAGACCTTATACTTGCAGGAGTGCCGAATCCCCATGGGGACCCCGGGTCTTGGTATTCCTCTTTGGGGTGTAGCATCGGCCGAAGTTACCGACCGGTTTGCGGAGACCCCTGTACTGTCTAAGAGTACAAAATGGTCAGGTTCGGAAGAATATTAACGAACGCCAGCTTCGATACTCCTCACCAGGGATTAGTTGCGGCCTCTAGACTCTTCATTGTTGTCCTCTCATTATCATCATGCCTCAACAAGAATATGTCCCCCAGCAGTACCAATCTGCTTCTAACCGAACATCAGCCTCGGAAGCGAAGGTGGTTCTGCAATCGAAGGGAAATGGGAATATCTTCGATTTCTCTTTCCAGGCACTTCGACCAGGCCTATTTCGGACAACATTCACGTCCCAAAAGCATCCTCTCCCTCCTCACCGAAGTGCACCTGTCCCCGAAAAGAGCCTGGATCACGGGAACTGGACTTCATCATCCCCTACACCAACCTCACAAACAATCAACCTTTCGGATATATCAGCTACCGTAGACTGGAGCAATGGGCCACCCGAGATTGCGCTCACGTTCGCCGGACAAGAAACCCCTATACACTCTGATCTGCCGCACCGCTCATACGTAGCTGACGGGACTGGAGTCGCCCACTATACGCGCTACAACAACGGCACTTTACATCTCGGTCTTGGCGAGAAACCTGCACCAATGGATATCTCGAACCGCCACTTTGTTCTCTCTGCAACGGATAGTTTTGGGTACGATGTGCATCGTACTGATCCGATGTACAAGCATATTCCACTGCTTATTAACGCTACGCCGAACGGCTGCGTGGGAATATTCTCTACATCTCATGCACGCGGTTTCTACTCCGTAGGCTCGGAAATGGACGGCATGTGGGGCCGCTTCAAAGTGTATCGACAAGAGTACGGCGGGCTAGAGGAGTACATCATCATGGGACGCACTCTCAAAGACGTGGTTCGTACCTATGCTGACGTGGTCGGGTATCCTATGCTCGTGCCTCGATGGGCGTTTGGATACATTGCGGGCGGTATGAAGTATTCCATGCTTGACGAGCCGCGAGCCTGCGATGTATTGATGGAGTTTGCAAACAAACTGAAACAGCACGACATCCCCTGCTCGGGGTTCCAGATGAGCTCGGGATACACGGTAGCAGAGACGGAGCCCAAGACGCGAAATGTGTTTACCTGGAACCGTCACCGCTTTCCAGATCCGAAAGGCTTTATGGATGCTTATCATAGAGAAGGAATCCGTCTGATCGCAAACGTCAAGCCATACGTATTGGGGAACCACCCGGAGTACGAGAAGTTAAGAGATGCAGGGGCTTTTTTCACAGATCCGGCGACCAATGAAAGCGCTACTGCGCGACTTTGGAGCGCTGGAGGTGGCGAGAGTGGGATCGGTGGCCATATCGATTTCACGTCAGAGGCGGGTTATCGTTGGTGGTATGAAGGGATCCGGGAGTTGAAGCGTGTGGGCATCGACTGCATTTGGAATGACAATAATGAGTACACTCTCCCGAACGACAATTGGAAGTGTGCACTGGATGCGAAAGCTGTGGTGAAGGAGGGCGATTTTGATTTCAGCAAAGATGTCGGCTTTTGGGGAAGATCGTTGAATACCGAGCTCATGGGCAAATCGTCTCATGATGCGACGCTGGACATTGAGCCAAACCAAAGACCATTCATATTGACCCGAAGTGCAACGGCTGGAACTTTACGGTATTGCGCTAGCGCTTGGAGTGGGGACAACACGACGAGCTGGGACGGGATGAGGGGGGCAAATGCTCTATCATTAACGGCTGGCGTGTGTCTGATGCAGGTAAGAGTGGAAATGAAGGAGTCTCCGTCGGGTTTAACTCAATCACTAATTCCTTCCAGTGCTACGGCCATGATATTGGCGGTTTCGAAGGACCTCAGCCCTCTCCCGAGCTCCTGGTACGCTGGTGCCAGCTTGGCATCTATTCCTCTCGTTTCGCGATAAACTGTTTCAAGACAACGCCAGGAAATAATAGTGTCGGGGATGTTATTGAACCATGGATGTACGAAGAGACAACACCCATCGTTCGCGAAATCATCAAGCGCCGGTACGAACTAATCCCGTATCTGTACTCTCTAGCGCTTGAGAGCCACATGAGCGCAACACCTCCGCAAAGATGGACCGGATGGGGCTTTGAATCCGACCCAGAAGTATGGAATAACCGCGTTTTGACCGACGGGGAGACGCAATACTGGCTTGGGGATTCGCTACTAGTCGGCGGTGTTTACGAGCCAGGTATCTCGAAGGCGAAGGTATATCTTCCAAAAGATATCGCGAATCCAGATCTCCAGTATCTCGACTTGAATACGCCGCAATCATATTACTCTGCGGGACAGTGGATCGAGATAGACTCCAAATGGGATGAAAGCATTCCCGTGCTAGCAAAGGTTGGAGGACTGATCCCTGTTGGCCGTCCGTGTCAGACACTGGCAGTTGGAGATACTTCAAATCCGGCAAACCTTCCACTGGACGACTACAGAGCGGTCGAGATCTTCCCACCAAGTGGACCTTCCAATGGTAAGGAGTTCACCAACACTTGGTACGAAGATGACGGAGTCTCGCCGCCGCCCGCACGGGTGTCCACGTTTACGACCAAATACACGTGTGATGCGCAGCGTGTGAATGTTTCTTTCCACGAGGAGTTGCATCCTGGGTATCTGCCTGCCTGGAGTGAGCTTGTTGTGGTCCTACCGGCGGGCGATAAAAGAGCAGTAACGTTAAATGGGAAGGAGGCCACGTTCGTACAGTTTGATGGACGAAGACAGGCGCATTTTAGGGGACAGATAGAGCGTTCGGGTGTAGGGAGCACAGTTCTCGCAAAGCCAAAGATTTAGATCCCAATGGAATGGTCTCTAGAGAATATCCTAGAGTATACGGTGTGAGGAGATTAACTATTTTAGAGGCTATAGTTGACTGTAGTGCACATTACATAGAATGGAAGGAGCTACTCTTTATTAAGGAACATTCTGTACGCGATTTTAGTTGGCGGGCAAAACGATTAGCCTAACCCTGCAAAGCACTGCTGTAGTTGTTAGAGACATATTAAGTCTTCTAGAAGAGATAGCTAGATTATTCCCTGAAAAATACTGGCTCCTTTGTACGAGTCTGATATGTTGGGTTGAAAGCAAAAGGCGCTAGTCTAAAAACAGTAAGCTTTAAATTCCAACTTTAGCCTCTCGCTCTTTCATCACTACCACTCGCGCTCTGAAATTTCACCCGTAAAGCCAACATCTTCGACTCTTTGATCGCTGTTTCGGATCAGAGAACTCAGGCTTCCTTTTTCAAGTCATATATACAGATCTATCTTCTGAAATACGAGTCACATCGTACAGCGAAAAGTAAGCCTGACGCAGGACTCTATTCAGGCAGCAGTCTAATTAATGATACACAAAAGCGTGCAACTGCGTCTTCGAAACACCTCGCTCATCACCTCGATATTCTAAAATGGATTCCACACCTTCCTCATCAGTTCCAAGCTCTCATCCATCTCTGATTCCATCAATCCATCTCCTCTGCATGGAAGAGAAGTACATCGCAGCATGGAGCGACGCCGTGAAAACCTTTCAACTCCCTGCCTCCATCAACGTTACTGTTCACTACGACCGGTTGGCCGAGTTACCTTCTACTGTCCGTTTTGATGCCATCGTCTCTCCAGCAAACTCTTATGGTCGCATGGATGGAGGCTTCGACGATGCGCTCTCGCGTGCATTTTCGCCAAAGCAAGATTATCTCGCGCTGACGAGGGTTGTGCAGGCCAAATTGTACGCCGAATGGCGCGGGTTCGCCCCGCCTGGAAGTTGCACAATAGTCAACCTGGATGGGGACAATAGCTTGAAGAATGAATGGGGCTGCAAATATTTGGCTTTGTGTCCTACGATGAAGATTCCGCAAAATGTGGTATGGGATCGGGAGGTTGTATATGAATGCGTTTGGGCGCTATTGGCTGCGGTCGATAGACACAATAGAAAAACAAATGAGAAAAACGGAAGCAATGATATTGTAGTGGACGTCGAGGAGAGCGAAATCAAAAGTTTCCTAATGACGCCGCTGGCCACTGGATACGGAGGTTGGAGTCCGGAGAGGTGGGCTGCGCAGACTGTGCTTGCTATCAAGCACTTTGTGGAGGCAGTGGAGGTTACGGCGGAGAAGGAAAACAGGTGGAAGACTGTAGGGACTTTCAAGGCATTGGGCCATTGTGAGGAGATGATCAAAACATATATGCTGTAGAAATATTGAGACAGTACGGTTCTAGTAGGAGATTATTCTTATAGCTACCCTGAATTATAACCTAGTATGTCTATGTATTCCATAATCTAACAGTAATACAAACGTTACACAGTCTTCTCACTCCAAAGCTTGCTTTTCATGGCCACACTGGCCCCCAAAGCACCTAGCGTCCCCTCGCCCAAAATCTCAAAAATTGGCACACTTGCGGCAAATTCCTTCGCAAACCAGGCCCGCAGTTCAATTGCCATGAGCGAATCAACTCCAAAGTCATGCATTGGGCGGCCAAAATCCACGTCCCCACCTTCGGCTGATCTCGAATGACTAGCCATGAGGCGCTCTACGAGCGCGCGAGACACGACATCTCCTGCTACTCCAATGCTCTCTGCCGCGAGAAACTCCTGCCGGAACCTCGCGGAAGCTTGTTCCATGCTGCCTTCTGCGTGGTCTCCGTTACCGCCACGGCTTAATAGGTGAGCGTAGAAGGGGAGGTTGACTGAAGAAGAGGGGTTACCCAGAACCTTTTTCCGAAGTTGTGATGGAGCAGCCATTCCGATAGCTACTTGGGAGTCCTCCTGTGACAAGACGCCCCGCATAGGATCGCAGTAGTAGTCCAGCAAACCCAGCGTCTGAGCTGGTGCGAGGCCAGAGAGCAAACCGCCAGAGAGAATCCGATCGCGAAGAGCTTCGTTTTCAGCCAGGACACCATGTCCGAGCAGCGCTCCGAGATCAAGAGATATAGCACGCTCGCCTTTTGAGACACGGTACCGCGCAAGAGCATCCAGGTACGTATTGGCAGCGGCATAATTAGCCTGGCCAGCGGAGCCTACAATGCCGGCGATGGAAGATAAGAGGACGAAGAAGTCAAGACCCTGGGGAAGTAAGGTGTGTAGGTTCCAGCTGCCACGAATTTTGGGATCAACGCATGCGCGCCAGTCATCGTGCGTCATGTTTTCGAAGAGGGCATCCTAAAGAGAAGAAAATTAGAAGTGCACCTAATGAGGATTGTGTATGCAACATACCCGAAGGACCATGGAAGATTGAATGCAGCCTCCAATAGGCGGCATAGTCTCTCGACACCGGGCAAGAACGGCTTCCAATGCAGCACCATCACAGATATCGCACTCTGGTGCCTCCACCTGAGCTCCAGCTTCATTGAGCTCCGCGATAGTTTGTGCTGCGGCCTCGTTGCGAAGCCCTGATCGAGACAAGAGAAGAAGATGCTTTGCACCTCGCTCTTTCACCATCCACGTAGCGATAGCGCGACCTAGGCCACCAGTGCCACCTGCGATGACATATGTCTTGCTCTCATCAAATGAAAAGCTGGGGTTGGCTTTCAAGACGGTCTAAATTAAGGTTAGACGGTAAAGATGGGATGCTTTCGCCAACATTGAACTTACTGGTACAACCGACTCGTCAGTCATCTTTAGCACGATTTTCCCAATCATGTTCCCCTCTTGCAGCATCCGCATGCTCTTCTCGACATGCTCAATTGTCATGACCTGCAGCGGCTCGATTGGTCTGAACTTGCCATCTACAAGCTCGTCGAAGATGGCCTCGATGTTCTTGCTCACTATCGTCGGCTCATCGTGAGCCAGGCTCGAAATCTCTAGCGCCATGAAGGTCGCACCTCGAGTGAATGGGCGCATAGGAAGATTAGCATTTTCGCTAATATCCTTGCGGCCGAGCTCGATGAAGCGGCCATACGGAGCGATGATGTTCCACGAAGCAAGCAAGCTCTCTCCGGCAAGCGAATTCAGGACCACATCCACGCCTCGATTGTTTGTCATGCGGAGGATACTGCTGGCAAAGAGAGTGTTGCGGCTAGAGAAGATGTGATCCTCGGGGATCTGGTAGTGTTCGATGAGGAACCTCTTCTTCTCGTCCGATCCTACCGTGGCAAAGACCTCGGCACCTAACTGCTGTGCGACTTGTATCGCCCATTGGCCTGTTCCACCAGCGCCGGAGTGAATGAGAATGGACTCTCCAGCTTTCAGCTTGGCAATGTTGCGGATGCCGTGGTAGGAAACACAGAGCTGTGTCGGGACGCAGACAGCGTGTTCAAGGGAGAGAGCATCTGGGACTCGGGCTACAAGGTCCACCTTGACACGTGAGAAAGTGCTAAATGCTGTGGCACTGACGGCACAGACACGGTCCCCTGGTTTGAGGATGACATTGGCGCCTACACGAGTTACAATGCCGGCGCACTCGTGTCCAAAGGTTGTTCCGTCAACCCGACCAAGAGCGAGTAGAAGATCTTTGAAGTTGAGCCCGATGACATCAACCTTGATTTCGACCTCATCTGCAGCTAGGTCCTCGTAATAAGAAATGTCTTCTACGAAATGAAGAGTATCGAGGAGACCTGGACTCCCGATGGCCATCCTGAGCGGAGGACATTCCTTGAGAGGTAGCTTCTTGCTGTGAAATGGCAAGGACTTCTCGAGAACTTGCTGTGTTACATCTTTGTCCTCAATCATGCGTCCTATGTAGAACTGGCCTTCTCGTTGTCGGTATTCGGGTTCGTAATCCTTCTCGGTAGAGCCAAAGTCAATGTTATTAATCAACGTGGCGATCGAGTTGACAGCACTCTCGGTAGACTTCATCTCCAATGCCGCAGTGACGAAAACGGCCTGATCGTTCTCTGCTCTGACGACCCTCGCTAATCCATCAATTATTGCACTGCCTGGAGCGAGGACACCATTCTCGTCTTGCTTTGTGAGCCATAGCAAGCCTTTCGCTGAAGCGAAAGTTTGTTGGATCATGGAAAACGAATTGGAGGATAAGTTCTCGAGAAATGGGTGTTGCGTTTCAGGAAGGAAGATATATACGAGGTTGGAACTCTCGGTAGATGGACGGATGGTATGGATGGGCTGTATGTCGCAATTGAAAGAGGATGAGTGGAGATTCTCTAGAAGAGATTTGGCGAGCGTGAGCTGGTAGGAGGATTCTTCTTCGATAACAAGAATGTGGCGCATCTGGCTTCTTGTGGCGGGCTCTGAGGTCTTGGTAGCAATTATAAACCCGTCGGCGGCTCCCTCTGGGAGGAAAAACCCAGTTTCGGTTAGAGTAGGTCGCAGCTGGTCGTACGTGCGAGTAGGCGATGACCCGTCGCTGCTGGCATCATATAACACAAGTTTGCCGCCACTTCAAATGTTAGCAAGATTCCTATACCTCGAGGATGGAATAATGATCAAACCTTTTGAGAACTTCATGCGCACGCGGTATCAGTTGGACCGTAATCTCGCTCTAAGGCAATGTCAATAATTTCTTCCTACATCAGAATACGGGTGTCTTCAACTTACGCCAGGCAAGAACACAAGGTCATAGGTATCCGATTCAGAAACCTCCGGAATCAGGGTCTGACCTCCATCCCAGACTGCGGCCTTCAGTCCTTCGTATGTCTCGGTGAGAACTTTGAGATCTTCCTCTGGTAAATGTGGTACTGTGACCAAATTATACTCAACGTGGGGAAACGCTTGCTGCTTGGTCTCTTTTGGTGGATAGAACGCCTCTATTATCTGTTGCTGGCTCCGAGTCTGTTCATTGCTGAAATGCAGAATTTTCATATTTGGCGTCTTGAACGTAGTCAATCCCAAGTAATCATGAAGAGAACTGAAAACACCTAAGTCTTCAAGGGCTCTTGAGCCTGTCTCGGCTGGTGAATTCTTCGAACCATTGGTATCCTCAAGGAGCGCTAGGTCTGGCTTCCACTGGAATGTGTAGCAAGTTTGAGGCTCGTGCCCTTGGTCCTGAGATGCCGTGGAGTTCTTCGCGACAAATCTAAACTTCCCACCGCGTATATCTAGTAAAATGCCCTTGAGCTCAGGATCAAACGCCGTTGCAGAGACTTCATAACCCATATTGCCTACACGACCCAGTCTCGCGAGCGACTTAATAGACTCCGTTTCCGGAAAACTGAGCCCAGTATTCGAAATCCACAAAGACTCAATCTCAATGGGGATTGCTGTGGATACGACAACATCGCCGGCGCGGCAATAGGCTGCGACGCAAACCTGCAGAATTCCGTCGAGTGTGCAGGGATGCACCACATGCTCTTGCCGGTGGTTTCTGTTATCGATAGTGTTCCACTGGAAGCAGGAGACGTCCGCTGTGCACTTGTCACCGAAGGTATCACTGTATGCTAGTGTGTCCATGCGGTAGAAAGACGGACCAAAGGTGTATCCAGATTTCCTCGCGGACTCATAGAATTGGGCGCGGGTCCGCGTGAATAGGGCTGTCCGTTCCGTAGTATGAAATTCGTCGGTGCGAACTTTAAGCTGCTCGCGGGAATGCAGTCCTCCGTCCACTTCGTCATCACCTTTAGTGTAGTCCAGTTGAATTTTGCCGTTGCAGTTCTTGATCCACTGGCCCTGGTCATATGAATACAGGAAGAATTCCCACCATGATGCGTTTCGGCCAGAATCGCTTTGGAGAGGGCGAAGAGATAGGCTAGTTTCAATTCCCTCGGCAGTGTCAGGAATCGTTAATGCTGCGAGAAAGTAGGTGTCAGTGATGTGATAGCCTTTGATCGTACGGCTAGCATCTGCAAGCTGCTTCGCGGCTTCAACAGCCATGACGACCATGCCTACGGCGGGGTATATGATGGCCTCGTTGATCTTGTGGTCGCCGGCCCAGGGTAGCTCAGAGATCTTGAGGAAGTGCCGCCATCGGGCTTCGAGGGGGTTCCAGTCGACGATTGGTTTTCCAACAAGATCCATTCTCTTGTTTCGCCGGAAACGGAACTCTTTCCCTAGTCTGTTGGTTGGCCAGTACGTTTTCGAATGATCGAAGGGATATTCGGGAAGATTGTTCAGAGCCTTTCGTTGAATACTACGGCCTCCAATAACTTCGGATAAATTGTTGGCAAGCTCTAGATTTACTGCACGCCCGTGGCATGCCATGTGGCCGATCACAGAAAGGAGCGTCTTATCAGCAGGACTTTTTCGCTTCAGCGCAGAGTAATAAATGATACCAGCGGCAGATGGGCTGTTCTTCAGAGTGTCGCGGATTGGGCCCTGCAGTGCGGCATGCGGTCCTACTTCAACTAGTAGCTGAATCGAGATATTTTTGCGATGGCTTCCATCCAGCTTCTTCCGTCGAGAAGATCCAGGCGGGCAACAGAGTCTCGTTACTGCATCACTAAATCTCACGGTCTGCAGCATGTTCTTCACCCAGTAGTCGGCTTCGCGCAGCAATTTGTGCTGGACGAGGTCGCCAGTCACAGAAGACACCATCATCGCCGATCGACTCGGGTTCTTGGGTGGTGCAAGGCCCTCCACACTTTCTTTGTATGCAGCGGCCACTGCCTTCATGTGGGGCGAATGGTATGCGACGTCGACCTGGAGACGACGATGGAAAGCCTTCTGGTGTTCGAGCTTCTCCGCGAGTGTGTCGAGTTGTTGTTTGTCTCCCGAGACGGTCACACTCTCCGGGCTATTGATGCAAGCTACGACGAGCCCCGAAGAGCCATGTACAACCGCGATTTCGTCGAGCACAGTTTGTATTTGGGAGGCAGAGAGGCCAACCGCCATCATCCCGCCCGCCGCACTCCTCGCGAGTTGTTCAGAAAACACGCCGCGATAATATGCCAGCTTAAGTGCAGAATGCTTTGAGATCGCACCAGCGCAATAACTATAATAGGTGAGCAGAATTCCTTTTGGCATAGCTTAAACAACTCACGCTGCGGCTATCTCTCCTGAGGAGTGTCCGACAACTGCGGACGGGACTAATTCAAGCTTGCGGAAGAGATCGCATATGGCGACTTGGATGACCGTACAAAGCGTTTGACTCAGCATCGGACGGTTCATGGGCACCTTATCATCGGACTGGCATAAAACATCTATTCTGAGTTAACGAAGCATCGGGAGATAGTGTACGTTTTGCTTACCCCAAATGTCCCAGGAAAACCCAATTTGCTTCAGGTAATTGTTCGACTCTAGAACGTTGTCTCGGAAGATGGGAAAGCGAAGCAATTCTTTGGCCATACCTGCCCACTGAGCGCCTTGTCCCGTAAATACGAAGCCGACCTGTGGTTCCTTTGTCGCTCGGATTGGGGAGGACATGTTTGCCTTTAAATCGTTGAGAGCGTCTGTGCTCTGTAGCAACGCGAAGGTTCGATGTTGTAGAAGACTTCGGCGAGCTGTCAGTGTGTATACTAAATCTTCTAGGAATGAAGGCAACATGTTCGCTTCGGTGTTATCCTTGAGCCATTGATCATGCAGGTCTATCATACGCTGTAGAGATGGCTTATCGGCTGCGGATAGGAGCAGGAGACGTGGGGATTGGAGTGGAACTACAGAAGTACGGTTGTTTAATCCCCCAGTGAATTCTGTGGGAAGAGTTCGTCCAGATTGTTGTAAGACGGTAGGCTCATCTTTTCTATGGATGGATGAATACGGAGTCGTACAGTGGTTTCCATGAAATCCGCGTTCAGTGAGGTAGTGATAAGCGTCATCAAGTACAACGTGTGCATTGGTTCCGCTTGCTCCGAACGAGTTCACTGAGATTCTTCGGAGACCCTCAACTGGCCATGGAATAGATTCTGTGGCGAACTTCATACTATGTTAGATATATCTGGGAACAATCAATGTGAGTGTGGAGTTACCTTGAGATTCAATCCGACATCATCAATTCGCGGATTCAGCTTTTCGAAATTTGCGTTTTGGGGTATGATGCCCTTCTCGAGCATGAGGCAAGCCTTGATCACTGAAGCAAGTCCACTAGCTCCTTCAGTATGGCCAATGTTGGCCTTCACCGAGCCACTGTTGATCGTTAAGCCCAATTCGCGAAGATCTCCCATGGGAAAAGGAAGGAGCTTACACATATAAAGGATCGCTAGGAGACCGAGATCCTCTAAATGCCCCCCCAATGGCATAGGCTTCGATTGGGTCTCCAGTTGGAGTTCCCGTTCCATGTGCCTCAAAATACCGCGTTGGTTGCATGCTGAGCCCAGATTTTGCGTAAGTATCTTTGATTAAAGAAATCTGCGCGTTTTTGTTTGGATGGGAAATTCCTGGTGTGCGGCCGTCATGATTAGTCCCTATCGAGCGTATGACACCTCGAATCGTATCTCCGTCTCGGAGCGCATCCGGGAGCCGCTTTATGACTAAAGCAGCGATGCCTTCGCCTCTTCCGTATCCATTGCAGCGATGATCGAAGCTGTACGATTTACTATCTGGAGACAACATGCTCATGTTTCCAAGGAAGTGGAAGAGTTCTTCGGAGAAGAGCAAACAGCAGCCAGTTACGATAGTCTAGGCACACCTTTAGTGACACGTGGGACGAGACGGGAGTATGTATACTCACCATATCGGCCGAGTTGGTGTAAAGGCTTTTGCATCCAAGGTCCAAAGCTACCAAGCCACTGGAGCAGGCGGTGTCAAGTGTAAGGTTTGGCCCCGTGAGGTTGAAGAACCAACTCAGACGGCCAGAAAGCATGGAAGGAAGACAGTTGATGGCTTGCTTGGACATCTGCTCCATATCTTGGGAAACAAGAGACCTGTAGTCGGTTGAGAGGTTTCCCGTGTAGCAGGACGTCTTACTTCCAGACACCTTCTCCAACGGAATTCCAGCTAGACTATTGTCAGCATATCATAGAGGAGATGTAATGGTGTGATGGCCTAGTACCATTTTCGAGTGCCCTATAGGTCGTCTCAAGAAGAGATCTAGAGTGCGGATCAATTGACAAGGCCTCCGAGGCTGATATGTTGAAAAACGGGGCGTCAAATCCTCCAAGTTCCTCATTAATGAAATGTCCACCCTTCAATGGGAGCTGTAAAGTTCGGTTAGAAGCAATGATCAGAAGTGTCAGAATACTATCAACTGGTATGACACTTACACTGTCGCCCCGGGTAGGGTCAGGATGGTAGATGGCTTCACCACCAAGTCTGTCGGCGGGAAACTCTTTCGACGCGCATCGTCCCTCCTTAATGACGGACCAGAACGAATCTGGAGTGTTTGCATCACCAGGGAAGCGGAGGGACATGCCAACGATGGCAAGAGGAACATTTTGACCGGATTCAATGCCGTGGGGATAGTCTCCAGAGCCATTGAGCCCGTCATTGACCACGGACCCAGACTTAGAAGAACCAGGACTGTGCATGTACGGCATGGCAAAGTATTGGTGAAGCTTCAAGTCTGATTACAAAAGTTGAGCAAAGTGTGATTGAATATTGAATGGCATATTAAGCCAATGCAGACTTTATACAACAGCTTTGAGGCTTTCTGGCTCAGGCTTTTACTGAAGTTTGAGATGCACGTGATGAAGTATCTATGAACAGTCCATATTGTGCGCCGGTAGCTAGGCGCGCATCCTTCATAGCCTAGAAAACAGGAACCGGGAACTGAACGCTGGGGCCATGGATCCGGGTGTTGTGGTATTCTGGTATCCTGGTATTGGTATTGGCCAGTACTGGAACATACGATCTCGTACTCGTGGTGCGAGCTGACGTACCATCGTGTGGCGTTGAGTCGTGTACGCTTGTCACACTTAGCACGGGCGTAAGGGGTCTGGGGTGAGCGAGAGTCGCCTAAAGTTGCCCTCAAATATGCACCGATGTCTTTCCCCTTTGAGAAGATGATCTCATCAGAGGTACATCAGTAATCCAAGTGCCGATGCATTAAGGTGAGGTTTGAATCTAGAATACGCCATAATGCGAGTGAATATGCTGGGTCCAAAGCCATCGGGATTTCATTATGTGGGGGCGGAGAGATAGAGAAAGCAAGTTCTATAGGCTGATAAAAGGGCAGACTCTGCGAGCGTTTATCTTCAGCTTGTTGGATGTGTTTGAATAAGCTCCGTATACGAATACCTTCCGAGCTGAAGGTCCCAAGGCACATTCGCCACGGAAGCCGCACTTTACTTTACCCCCCTCATTGAAGACAGTCTACCAAGTTGTCACCTTCCTCTAAGAATATTCAATCATACCAAATTTGAACCACAGATTATTTCTCAGACCTGATCGTACACCCGCGACGTAATCATAATAGAAATCCATCATGAGGTTCCTCTGTCTTCACGGTCGTGGCACAAATGGCCAAGTAAGTCACTATCTCGAGATTCGACAAAACAGGTTACGAACTGACATACGCTAGATCTTGGAGGCTCAAACAGGTGGGATCGCCTACAAATTTCGTTTCCTGGGTTCTTACAGATTATGATTTTAGCTGCCATTCGAATTGAGCTGGGAGATAGCCACACTTACGAATTCGTGGATGGAGTAGTTCCAGCAAAGCTTGCTCCAGGTATGACCCATCATCATCAACATCCATAATGAGTATCTGGAAAATACCTAATTGTTGAATCGTAGAAATCGAGGGACTCTTCCCAGCCAATGACGACTATTTCGATTACTATGGCGAATCTATCGAGTCCAAAGCCCAAGCTCTGAAGGACCTTGATGATCTCATCGAGCAAGATGGGCCATTTGATGGAGTGATTTCGTTTAGTCATGCCGGCGTTCTAGCCACTGCGTTCCTTATTCGCGAGGCCAAACTTTACCCGACCAAGCACCTACTGGACCCGACATTCAAAGTCGCAATCTTCTTCTCGAGCGTTCAAGCTGTAGATCCCGTCTTGCTGATGGAGTCTGGTACTCAGAAGTTTTTGAATGCGAGCAATGGCACACTGATTCATATTCCCACCGCCCATATCTGGGGCAAGGATGATGCGACATGGGGGGCTGAGTCGAAGTCAGTCGCGGGAATCTGCGACCCTGAGAAGAGGATGATTTTCATTCACAGTGGAGGACATGAAATCCCTGGAGCTAAAGCGAAGTCTGATCTTTATGGTGCAGTTCATTCCATTAGGAGAACTGTTGATGCTGCTGGGGTAGCGCAGTGTGCTTGAGTAGTTTGATTGCGAACGTGGATTGAGAAGTAGGAATGCTCGTAGAATCTATGCCTGATATGATCAATTGTCCTTGATTTCTCTGTCGTGATGGATAGAAATGATACTTCGATGATATGAAAGAGCTAGTTATTATTGAGGAATATCCTATGGGCGATATTAGTTAGTGTGCAAAACGATGAAGCTGACCCTGAAAAGTACTACTGTAGTTACCAGAGACAACTTTGGTGTCCTAGAAGAAAGAGGTGTCCTGAAAATTCCTATCTCGAAGTTTCATCATCCCTGAATTCACTCGCATCTTTACAGAGAGCTTTGTGCGAGAATTTTTGAATGAACATGATGTGTTAACACATAGTTCAAAAACTGTCAAACAATAAACCTCCTGTTCACTCAATTTTAGAAAATCATACCGCCCATGGATTACCCTAGACCCGTCGTTTTGGAAGACTATGCACCTAATACCAGCACATCTCTCACTACTCGCTTTCTCCCTTCGTCTTCTCGACGACCGAGATCTGAGGGTTCTTCCATATAAGCCCAATTACAAGAAATTGGATTGCCGAGAACCCGGTAGTAATTCTCATCTGCAGCCTGTATCCATCTGCGAAAACTCCAATGACTATTTCTCCAATATCCGGAGGAAGCTGGTCGATTATTGCGGTGGTTTTCAATAGAGTGTTCAACTGTACTGGCGATAGTACGGAGCCGAGGTGGCTTTTCAGATAATTTTCCATCGTAGCTGTCATGATTGCAAGACCAAGAGCCCCACCAAGGATTCTGAATTCGATAAGAGCACCACTAGCAGTAGCTGGATGTAATTAGACGAGAATGATGTTGATTCGAACTCAAAAACTTACCAATGTCTCGTTGCTCTACGACGTGACCATGAAATAGGATGGCTAGACCCCAGGTGCCACCGAGCCCTAATCCAGCTAAGGCTTCGTAGCCATATGTGGCTTTCGTTATGTTTTCAGACGCGGGTATGGTCGTCAGAAGACCGGTTCCAATCGTCGATAGTGCTGAAAAAAACATCATGGCATAAATTGGCGCTACACGACCTGACCCAACCACACCGTTCGCGATTATAGAGCCAATGGCCGCTACTAAAGTGAATGGTAGTAGTTTGATGCCAGTTTGCACAGGGGACTCGCCATTGACAGTTTCAAACCTCTGAGGAATACAGATGACGAGGATATAGAACGGAATGCCATTGAACAGCCCGGAACTACGATGCAGTCAGTGAAAGTGTTCACAACGTCACTGAAATTTCTCACAGAAGTACTCCCATCCAAGCGCGATTGTGTAAAAACCGCCAGGGGAACACGGGCTCCTGAGTCCACTTGTCGGATGTGACGATTCGCTCCCACCAAAAGAACGCGATCCAAAGAACTCCCGATATCGTGAGTATGGAGATAGATCCAGCTGAGGACCAGGCCCACGACGTTCCACCTTCAAGAAGCCCGGTTGTAAGAAGAAGGGAGGCAGAGAGGAGGAGCCCTGCACCAAGGATGTCGAGTCGCTTCATTGAGGTAGCGAACACATTTCCGCTGGGCTTTTTGATCTCTAATGTCTTTGGGATGTTTTGGTGATAAGGAAAACCGGTCGGGATTGCAATGAATAGGATTATTAGGGCAACTACGCCTGCTGGAACACTGCAATCTTAATTAGCATGTACGAAATCATCAATTGAGTGCACTCTCACTTCAGCAGGAAGACCCATCTCCAATTTGATGGTTTACTCAGTGCGCCACCAATCAATGGCCCCGAAAGATTTGCAAGTGCCATATCTGCGGCCATGATTGCCCCAAATAGTGGGTATTTCTCCTTTGGTACCATTCCATGAATGAATAGAAGGGCTAGAGCGAACCCTCCCGCTGCCCCAACGCCTTGAAAAACGCGGCAGATTATGCTGATCTCGCTGTTAGCGGGCATTACTATTTAGGGAAAAGAAACTGACAGCTGGTTGATATTCTGTGCCGCACCACAGCCACCAGAAAAGACCACGAATAGAGCGAGAGATGCGAGGATGCATGTTTTACGACCGAATATATCGCTTGATTTCGCCCAAATGATTATGAAACCTAAATGATAAATGAATCAGAATATCACGGGCGAAGTATCTATCTAGATTACTGACCAGTATATGTAATGAGATAGCCTGTAAGAATCCATCCCAGTCTATTGTAGCTGTGAAAGTCGTTGGCAATGGCCAAACTCGATGTGCTTACGATAGTAACTTCTAAATTCACTAGATAGAGTTCAATCAATAGACTTTCCACGAATTAGTTCTCATTCAGCACATCAAAGACTGCACTTGCCCAAGAGTCGTGAGATGAAGTCTCCACCCATGTAGAAAGTGTAGCTCTTCCTCTTTCTTGAGAGGTAATACCTTGCCCGACACCACTTTTTCGTTGGATTCGTCGCCGTAAAACGCCGCGTGTGGACCTTGTCTGAGAACTTCCATCGGTGACGTTGGCAATTCAATAAACGGGAAGTACTTCTCAGTATGTCAATAGCAGTTCAATCTGTGATCTCGATATAACGCTCAGAGTATCTTGCTAGTAACTCTTTCGTGCGTACGCGTATGAGAAGCTCGGGCCCGAAGGACCATTGTTTGCCCGAAAACGAGGCCACTCTATCACCCTGAGGGACTACTGTGACTAAGCTCTCGTCGGGCATGCTCCTTGTCTATAATTGTCGTCCACGTTGTGATACATGCAGCTCTTCCCGGGCAGGTGGTACAGAGGCACCTCGAGTTTCCCCTCGGCCTTTTACCATTTCCGGGGATTTAGTTCTTACTTTCACTGAGTCCTACGTATCTCGTCCCGGCTGGAGGGTACAAGGCTTACACAGTCTTACTTGCACACACTGCCCGCATAGACTATTATTCGATAGACGATAGATCTGTCATGAGCCTGGGTATTGTCCATTTCTAGGATTTGCTACCTCAGCTGCACTTGTGCCCACTGATCTGCAAGGGCCGAAGCGAGCCGCTCTCACGTAAGGTAAGCTCGGTTGAAGATGCCACGAAATAAAATACGCGAAGAAACAACTACCAAGCCATTTCGGTTCCCACATTGACCTTGTGTGTAACGGTACGAGACAATTTCTATGGATGGGTGAATCTTCGTATGCATATTCCGGTGTGCAATATATTTGGCCCGACGCCACGACAGAATTTACGGCCGAGAGAAGTCACTCAGCCCATTTTCAACGTTGTGCAACCTGCGAGTCTGATATAAGACTGCAATCGTCATCATCCACATTCATCCCAACGCCATGCGAAGAACTGCTACGATGAAGGTTGATTTGAAGTATTTCCGAGATGATTTTCGGGTGACGACGTGGCTGCTCATCGGGGCCTGTCTTCAAGTCTTGCTGCTCACAGTTTTGCCGACTCGTCTGGCAGTTGCGCCGGCGGTGGTTGCACTGACATCACGATGCATCGTTTTTGTCTTTACTCGCTATGGCATCCTTCCTGATCTTAGTCTCGCCGATATTCGCGCAGGAAGGACGTCGACACGGTTGCCTCGATCTGACGGTTCGCTCTCGCCAACCCCAGCTGAAGATGAGATGGTGGTGTTCGTACTCGGCGCCCGATCAAATCAGTAAGCAAGCCACCTTGGCCGTTTTATCGCCCCATGCATTAGGCTCATTGCCATATCTTCTAGCGTGCAGGGCCGCTTTGCGCCTGGATTTCTGGATGTCGGGAGATCGTTCGCTAGCATGTGGCGCGAGGCAAGAGAGCACAGAGCTGAATATGGATGTGAGTTTGGTCTTATCGATGTCGAACTTGGTGGATTGACAATGTGTGTCAGACCTCGGCAAATCTCCTCTCATGTTCACGACGGATAGTGACTGCAACAACTCCATGATCTATCTCTCGTACTGGAAGTCACTGAATCACCTGTACAAGTTTGCGAATGGGGCTGTGCACCGAGAAGCCTGGGCGAAGTTCAGTGAGGGCAGAAAGCGGTACCCCCATATCGGTCTTATGCATGAGTTGTACATTGCTCCCAAGGGGCACTGGGAAACGATCTACATCAACTTCAAGCCCTTCGGGCTGGGTAGGTAAACGGTGGCCGCCACTTTGAGCTTGGCTAATTATTGTGTTCAGGCCAGACTACAGTCATCACGGAGCAGGGAGAGGGGCAGACTAACTATGTCTCCCCACTAATCGATATTGGGGAATCTTTGTGGAAGACCTCGAAAAGTAGGATGGGTGGGTCGGAAGATTAGTGGTCTGTGAGTGCGTTTGCTGTGGTGCGGTAGGTGGGGGCGAATGAAAGTCTATAAAGGCGCATGTGGCGTTTTAGTACTGCTTACTGTGCATCTCATGAGGACCAGAACTGTCGCCTATGGTTGCAGATACTTGTGGCTAGCGACCCACATCGGGGAGTATCCTGTCATCTTACAGTAAATAGCAGACTAAGAACCGACCTATCAGAACGCAATCGTAGCCGAGATGAAGTAGCTTGAACCCTTCTATTGGTGCCTGAGTTCGGAGACCGAGTGAAGCCATAGGTTTCAATTTTGCTCTCGTGTTAATTTGTGAGCGGCAGATCATTCCGTCGAGGCTGAACGTGGGTATTTGTGTAAGGAACGGGCCGTCCCCCCGAACTGATAGGGGATATCTAGGCATCACCTTATCAATCCGCCCAGCCTTTAATCCTCCCCTCTCGTCCGTGGGCTCCACTCAATCCGCAACACTATCACCATGTACGGCGGTCAAATCACACCTACATTCCCCACGGGGCCACTTCCACCAGGCTATCTAACGGCCGACCGCGGCAGTATTCTAATCGGTGTTGCTGTTTCCTTCATCGTCTTGGAAATCGTTGCTTTTGGTCTTCGAGTCGTCGCGCGTAACTTGAGACACTTGCCATGGGGTTGGGATGATGCACTCATGATACCCGCCTTGATTTTCAACTTGGCACTCGCTATAATGTCAATCGGTAATACACCAATCTATCTGTAAGCACATACGGGTTGACTAATTCAGTCTCAATCTATAGTAAACGTGCCGATTGTTGGAGGAGGGCGACACACTCTTGTCAACTTCATACACGGCAAAAATCATGAATTTGGTCTGATGAATGGTCTGATCATCATACCAATTCTCTACGCGTGCGCTACTGTCACATCCAAAGCAGCGATCCTCAACCTGTTTCTCCGAATCTTTACCCTAGGAGTCCCCCGTCGGATAACACAGGTTCTGATCGTTATTATTGTCATACAGGTCCTATACCTTGTTCCCATCCTTATATTCCAGTGCAAACCAATCAGGGCGGCATGGATATTAGGGGACGTAGGAAAGTGCATCGACGTGATAGAATTCTTTAAGTGGTCATGTCTCCCGAATCTGATTACGGACTTGATCATGCTGGTTCTGCCAATACCGAGTGTTTGGAGCCTTAATGCGTCTTTTCGGGTGAAGGTCGGTGTAACTGGGATGCTTTTGATGGCAACAATGTAAGTGAAATGATGGTCAATATTGTTTCCCATCAGAGAACATAGCTGATGTCTCCCACAGTGGGATTGTTGCCTCAATCATACGAACGGTTGGCTTTTTCACACCAGGTCACATATTCGGAGATCCAACATGGTATTCAGTTGATCTTTACAGCTACACCATCGCCGAGCCTGGAACCTACTTTCTGTCAGCTTGCTTCTCAACCTATCGCGTGTTCGGAAGATACCTTAAGAAAGATATATTCCGTTCTTTCCTTGTCCGATTGAGCCTTGTCTCCCACCCATACGAGTCTTCAGAGGGAGAAGAGAAGGTGGACTCAGACGACGCAAGTCATAAAAAGTTGGCGATTCCTCCTAAACCTGTTCGGGGATTTGATTCCCTGATGCTATCGGAGATTGAGAGAGAGAGTTCGAATGAAACTGAACATGAAAATGTGTAACAGTGCTTGATTTTTCTTATCATTATATATCATCAAGCATATGGAATATATTTTAGGGTAGTAACTTTGGTTTTCGTCTATGAAATTTAACAGCATAACCGTAGGTAGACTCCAAATCCATATGGGTTCTCTTCCATGATATTGGATTTACGAAGACTGCTGTAATACCGAAGAGGTAAAATCTAATGAGATTTTTATATACTTGCTGACTTTCAAAATGTGTTGGGATCTATATTAACAATAAAAGAGGCTTCTATTTCCCTAACAGTCTCTACTCTGCAACATTATAAAAGAGTGACAGTAACCAGGCGATTGTCAGGTAAACCCTATAACTACTTCTTAATTAGTATATTTGAGGTGTAAAAAACTTGAAAAGATTAAATAATGGCCCTTCAATCGGCACATTTCTCTGAAGATAGATCATAAGTAAGGAACGGCATACTTAGTGCAAGAGGCAGCGGTTGAACTCCTGTCTAATCAAGGCAAGTAGTTGAATAGATGACGCCCACTAACAGGCATTCTTCTTTGGCGATTATTATTCTCTTCTACCGCAGCTTGCACCTTTCCAGATAACATTTCTTTGGACAGCCTGTCCCCTTCTTCTAAAGTCTGAAATTATTCAGATGGGGTATTTCAAGAGGAATTTCTCTCCTGCAGGTGCTAGGAGAATGGAGACAAACCAATTGAAGGAAATGCAGGGATTGTCATCTGGGAGTCAACATGACGAACACTAGGCCTAAACCGGCAAACAATCTAAGTGGGTCCACAAGTTCACAACGTCCGTGCACCAGCCAATCATACCACGACGTGATGAACAACGTTCTGCGATGGCTTCAAACCCCTTCTCCCTTAAGTCCTTTACGGACTACGAAACGGAGATTTCAACGGAGTTAGTGTGTGAACACAAGATGTGGACAATCTTTTGAGGTTTCCTGTGTGCGCGTGCTGAACGTATAAAGTCCTTCAATTAGTCCTGTCTCAATATTAACACCAAAGCCTGAGCCTGGATACACCTCCTATATAACTCAAGAAAATTTTGTACTTGTTTGTTCACTTCTCTACCAGACACTACGACATCCTCAAGAGACATCCCACCAAATCCAAACATGTCATTTTTGGACTTCGTCAAAAGCCAGCGCCAACATGTACCCATCGTACCTACACCATCCGACTGCAATGGAGGTACCTACATCGTTATCGGTGCAAATACAGGTCTTGGGTATGAATGCGTAAAACACTTAGTGCGCCTTTCCGCTGTTCGCGTAATCATGGGTGTGCGCTCGCTGAGCAAAGGCGATGCTGCCAAAGCCCAGATTGAGGCCGAAACCGGTATAAAAGGCGTCGCAGAAGTATGGCACATCGATCTAACGTCCTACGATTCGGTGAAGGAGTTTGCGGATAGAGTGAAGAGGCTGGACCGCGTGGACGGAGTCGTTGAGAATGCGGCGATTGCGATGGCCAACCAGACATTTTCTGAGGGACTAGAGACCTCACTGACTGTGAATGTGATCAGTACGCTGTTATTGGCTGTACTGGTACTACCAAAGTTGCAGGAGAGCGCCAAAAAGTACGGAATCTCTCCTCGCCTGGCGGCGGTGGGCAGTGGCGTGGCTTTCAGTGTGAAAGGAGAGCTAGAAAAGTCCAACGGAGATGTACTGGATGCGGTGAGCGCGGATGGAGGAAATATGAGCAAAAGGTATGTGTCTGTCAAAAAACTTTAATCGGGGAACAAATCTCACTGACTGCTAAACAAGGTATCCAGTCTCCAAGCTCTTGGAGCTATACGCTATACGTCAACTGGCCTTGCTTCGACCCGTTTCCGAGACCGGAGTCACTATCAACTACGTAAATCCCGGGTTCTGCAAGACGGAGCTGTCTCGCAATGCAGGATTTATATTGTGGGCGATCCTTGGGATTATGAAGATTTTCCTAGGCAGGACGGCTGAAGTCGGGAGTCGGACACTGTTACATGCCGGAGTGGCTGCCGGAAAGGATAGTCATGGAAAATACGTTTCTGAATGTGAAATCAAGGAGTAAGTATTGTCTGAACGAATTTTACGAGTCACGCACTAACATCATTGGATAGAGGCCAGGTCGCGCCGTGGGTCACGGATGATGCGGGAGCAAAGATGCAGAATCGCGTTTGGGAGAGCGTGTCCAAGAAATTGAATATCATCCAACCTGGATGTATTTGAGTAAGAATTTCAGGTCTGGGACCAATGTGTTCGTGCGTCTTGAGATAGGCTGTATTAAAATTCGTGTTTTAGTCAGCTTTTGTGTGTGTTCCTGATGAAGTTATTCTGATATTATAGCTTGCCACAACTCGTGCCCAAGATCATCGTGAACAATATCTATCCAAGGAAACTTTCTGATCTGTTTCCGCGCAGCTGGCCAGCCGTCTATACCAAGACCAGAGAGACATTTCTTGATGTGAGGGGAAAGCCATTTTCTAGTGTCGGCGTCAATAAACACGGATATTCCGCCTACAAAGAGAAACCAAAGCAGCATAGGACCATTCGTTAGCCTGTTGCTGGACGCCTTCTCGACGGTACTGCGCAGCCTTTCAGCTAGCAATGGATATGAAAGCCGCTTGAAGGCTTTATACCGGAAAAGTAACGTCGTCATCAACGCTAGGAAGCCGAGATAAAATAGTTGCTGGTAAGGGGTTTCTCCTTCGCCCCAGTTCCCGAGCTGATTGTCGGCTAGTGGTTGGTGATGAAGTAGTCTGTAGCACACTGATATAAGAACTTCTTGATACGCAAACGGCTCAAATCGAAAAAAGGCAGGGTTGTAATTGAGAAGGCGAGAGACGCTCATCAAGTCCACAAAAACCTGTTGTAGAGTGATTTCATAGACCTGCAATTGCCACATAAAAGGATAGGTATGTTGCGGATGAGCCATGGGTGCCAAAATGAACTGAATCAAATCTCGGGGAAATTCGTCTCGATTTAAACGTGGACGTGAGCCATTCTGAAGTGCGTACTCGATGTCTGCCCTGTTTTCAACTCTTCAGTGGCCGTGAAATATTTAGGGTGAAATATAAATCTTACCGGCATATCTTTTGCAAAAGAATGCGGGTCGCTTCGAACTGAGCGATACCTCCACGAATTTCGACCATCCGCTCAAGTGCGTCTAAGTGAACCTTCCCTTTCTGGGGCTGACCTGTGAGATCCTCGTGAATTGCCATGGACATAACAGCGGCGATGGTCGCGTCGGATGGAATTCCACGCTGCTGCAGGTTCTGACTGACACATTGATAAGTTTTTGAAAGATGGTGTAGTGCTCGTGGTGACAATTTTTCTCTGCCTTGCAGAGAGTTTATGGTCGCCTCGGACATAACAAGAATGCTATGAAAACCTAGATCCAAATGATCAGCAAAGAACATACTTCTTTGATGCTATCGAAGCTTACAGGCTTCATCGCTGAGGAGGTACCGGAACCATAACTCTTGCGTGACCTGTACTGGAAGGCATAATTCCTCCGGATACACGGTGTGGCTGCCGATAGATATGACTAGATAGAGTCAATACAGGAAGGGAAGCAGGGACAATGGTCATGGCTTACACTGATAGATGAGATCTCTCATATACGGTTGCTCGTGGACAGGTAGCGCCAAAAAAGAAAAGTTATGCCCCGGCGTCCGAGGCACCGACACCGGACTGGTGAAGACTGGGATCGTAACGTCGATGGCATTGCGCTTGCTAGAGACCAGTGCTTTGGCCTCACCTCGCCGGGCCCGCTGCTGGTATGTCTTCCCGATGTTCTTGCCCTTCATAACATGGCTGCGAATGAGCCTACGGGTAGCTCCATCGATTTTGCCATTCTCTACGAATTGAAAAGACATGTTGGGTCGCAACAGTATAGGGAAAGTGGAGGTGCTTTGACAATGGATGGGGATGAATATGGATGTAGTAGCTGGTCGTAGTCGGCGTGTAGTAATCTTGCTGATGCACCTTTCCTGAAGCGGCTTCGGGCCAATGCTTATGTAAGTTTAAAAAAGACACCTTACAGAGTGATAACCGGCTTTAAATGAATGAAGAAAACAAACAAATTAACCAAGAAGGCTATAGATAAACTTATAAAGGAAATCGTATTTACGAAGGAATATCTTACAGGCGATTTTAGTTGGTAAGCAAAACAATCAGGCTAGCCCTGTAAAGCACTACTGTAATTGCTAGAGAGCACTTTGCTGGCTCCTTCGCCTGTGCAGGCGTTGAAACACAACAATAATCACGGGACTCTGATTAAGAGGTCCCACAAAATTAATCTGGAGGGGGGGGGGGTAGCGCGGCACATGTGCGGTTATTACGGTTTCCCTCCTTTTACGTTCCTCGTCAAAGTTTTGCCTGCTACTTAATCATACCACACACACACACACACACACACTTACTCTTGTTTCGTCGGGAATCTACCGTTCCTTTAAGAACTTATAACTCTATCCAGAATATACGACTCCAAAATGAAAGCCGTAGGAGGAGACGCCGGCCAGGTATGAGACCCGTATCGTCTACCTGCAACCCTCGCCCGTCTTTATGAACGCGCTGTTCACTCCGTTCATAGAGCCAGTGTTTCCGAGGAATAATCAGGCTATCTCTTCTAGGTTACCGAAGTGATCGCGGGTAACTGCAACAGCGCTTGGCAGCGCCATCATAATTATCTTTTCTAATAGCTAAAATTCCTTATAGATATTTCTCAATAAGTACCAGCTCTTTATATAGCAGTGAATGCGGAGAGCGCAATACGGTGCAGGAGTCATAGCATCATATGTAAACGTAATCCATAAGAGTATGATTTTCTTTTGGAATTGCACGTGCGGTTTCAATTCACTATAATATTGTCTATAAAAGGCGGCTACGGTCCCCCCCTTCGTCTCCTCGAAAGAGCTCGCAAAGTAAGAGATCAGGGCCCGCTTGCTTGGAGTGCTCGACGAAAATTTGAGGATGCAACAAAGCTCGGCCGACGTGCGCGCTATGCAAACGTTGGTCGCGTGTTTGCATTTATCCGGATTTCCATGAACAGTGCGTCTCCAAAGGCATGAAATGTGACGCGAGTCAACCGATATGTAAAGCGTGCAAGTCTTCGTTAATTAGATGTTCTTACAGCAACAGTAGAGAGAATGATTGCAACAATGGTGACCCGGCAACCGCTGGGATTGGATTGACCGTTGATCCTTTCACTGCTTCTAGGGGAATCAGAAATCAGTCTGACTTTTTGGGTTCTTCTAGATTCGGCGTGGGCTACTTGGTCATTACTTTGAATGAATTCCCCGGAGGTGCCCCTATCGACGCTAGACTTTTTGAGCAAATCGAAGCTACCATCACTGCGATTTCGATGCTTGCTTGTAACGCAAAAAGATTGCCGATAATCCAACGGTGGGCTTATTCGACGCTCTTACTCTCGAAAAGACAATCTTAGCTTTTTGGTCAAGACATCCGGAACTTGAGCAAAAATCCATACCATTGCTTGGTGGTGATTGCGAGCTTTAGGACGTCATTTTGTGACCGATGATGAACAAAGCGACCACAAAAGCGACGATGGAGCAACGCTGTGTAAGCCGTTTAAATACTGCTTCTGCCATAAAGTGAGCTCGGGGGCTATGCCCATGTAATGGTTCCATCTCCATTGAGTCAAGGCTAGTTGTAAGGAGTCTTAGACTACAACGCAGTATACTAGTGCAAAAATTCATCTTTTGCTATATATACTCATCTTATGCTATATATAATACCTCTGAACCAAAATTATACTTCTCTACTACTTACACCAATTTTTTCTTTGCTTAGTATATTCTATCTTTGTATTCTTATACTACCTCTTCCAAGCGCAGATTCTTACACTTCAGATTTGCAATTATAACGAATCTAGTTCTACTACCTCCTCTCTATGAATACTTATACTAGATAACCAGTACTGAGAGTCCAAGGATTATGAGATGAGAAGTATATGTTTTTCAACATCTAACGTGTACTTTATATGCGAGCTGCGCACCCAAAACCACGCCAAAATAATTGGAAATCCGCAAGATTTTATCTCCACAACTACCTAATCATAAACTCTAGAAATTTAAACCTAGGCTCTCCTACTTACAAAGTATATTCTCTTCAACTCATTTGTAGTTTTCTATTACTAGTCTTGTAGATATTAAGAGTAGAGGCTATTTTAGCCCCCAAATTTTGATATCTTGATAACTACTGCAGCTGTAGCTTTGAAATCTTATTACGTGATAAGGGGTGTATAGAAGAGCCTAGTAAAGTTTATTATTGGGTAGTTGTGGAGATAAATCTTGCGGATTTTCGATTTTTTGGTGTGGTTTGGGTTGCGCAGCTCGCATTACATGGTCACCTCGATGTTCGAGTGCAAGCCGCGTCACGAAAGAAAGCGAGCTTCGGCGACTACATGATTGTAGAACTGAACAGAGTGGATTGCAAAGTCGTAGAGGTCAGCAAGGTGATCTTAACGGTATACTAGTCATTAGATAGTGCTCACCCCACTACTACTCTAGGGCGCACTGGTGGCAGATGGCCACGCCCATACGTATACATGACCTCCATGCAAAGCGCATCACCGTGCAACTGAAGCTGGCATCCGTTACGCAACATCACTCCAGGCGGCAAAAGCTGACATCCTCATCGTTGCTACACACGACATCACGCCCTCGCTACGCCGTACACACATTCTCCCCACTCTCGCACTACCAAGGGGGCACCCCCATAGGGTAAGCTATACAGCACCGTGCAACCTTCACTCGAACTCCCCAAACGCCCCCTCATGCCCTACGTCCCCGTCTACTCGCGCTCCCCTTGGAATTCCTTATACGCGAGGCCGAAGCCTCAGCCGGCGCCTTCTTGGATGTCACCAGACGTTTCCCCAGACCGTATCTAGGCGACCGGGATGCAAGGAATAGGAGAAAGGTTGGTAGGAGGCCAGTGTGGTCAGGGAGGAAGGGGAGCTCGGAACCGTGGCGAAGATGGATGGCACCGACGAGGTGGAGAAAGCTGCAAGTGGAAGCGAGCAAGAGGAGGTCGAGAGCGAGGAAGATGAACATGACTGCGAGTGAAGACGAGCTGTTTGGGGCGGGACAGGACACGGGCGGGCTCGATGCCGTGGTGGCACGTTGGGTGTCTACATCCATGGGATCTAGGGGCCACACGAGAGGTCTGGAAGTCTAACAGGAGGTGTGGTCGGGAAAACGCAACGTACGCATACGACCTCAAAGCAAGACACTCAGGAAATTTGTTCCCGCATCTGTGCCGGCCCAGCAACGTCAGCATAGCGTCTTGGAGCTTCTTCCATCTCCCTTTTTTTTTTTTTTCACCTTTCCTCAGGGATATATCGTCCAGTCATGCCAATATCAACAAGGCGTTCCTTCCCCAACGAGCCTCTTCAAAAGCAAGGCAGAGTCTCCGTCCGTCCCGAGCTCACACCCACAAGCCCATCGAGAGGAGATGGAAGCATTTCTGTCAATATTGTACCCGCACCGACAACCCACCCCACCCCCCGCTTCCCGCGCTAGGCCCCAGTGCCGAATCCGACAGCGGCAGCCCGGAACGAGAGCAGAAGCCGCAGCTACTGAGCACGGCGCAAGGCCGTGCATTTGCATAGCCAAAGCCGAGACGTTTCATTTCGTTTCGTTGCATCGGTGCCACATCCGGGCCGGCGTCCACACGCTCACGCTCACCGTCACTCTCCCTTCCAGCGGGTCTACGACCCGAGACGTGTATTCTTTTCGGGCAGGGATTTCCGAATGCAAGAATGTCATCCCTGGCTGGGATCGTGGTATCATTTTCAGGATGCATGATTCTTCCCCCCTCGAGAACTGATCCTGTTTGCGGGGGAAAGGAGCACCGCCCTGGTCGCGGAGTGGAGCGAAGTCGAGTAAAATGGAGTTCTTATAATAGACCCGCTGGCCAGTCGCCCAAGGACTGTTTGGTCGTTACAGAGATGCTGGGTTGGGCTGTGCATTCGCGACGGTAGTCAGGCCATGCAAGTTCAAAACAAGGGCGCACATGGGACGAGAGCAGGAGCGGATAATGTTCGAAATGTTGAGGAATCCGCATCGGGAAGGACGACAAGAGCAGACAAAAGTTGCTGTTTCTGCCTTTTACCCCAGTGGTCAGCGCTAGCCTGGGGTTCGTATGTAACGGTGCGGCACGGCCTGTACGCATACTCGGCACGCGGCAGGTACGCGGCAGGGCCAACGGCTCGCTCTCTTCAGGCGCGGTTCGGTATCGATTCTAATTGCGACATTTCGACCCAATGTCGGTTACAAGTTGGCGGTGCAAGCGTCGAACGGGGGTGCCAAGTCGTCGGTTTTTAACCAGAAACGTAATCTTGTATGCGAAACGATCAAGGGCGGGGGGGAGGGAGGGCTACATTCTCGGCATGCACGCCGTGCCTTTTAGGGCTGGACATGGGATTGGTCAAGGGACATTCATGTGGAGCTTGTTTGAGCCTGAGCAAGGATTCTAATATAAATTGTAAGGGTATCTTGAGAAATTAGGAATACAAGTTGCACAGGAGACCCGACAAGGGACAACGAAGGGGTTGCCTTGCAAGCCAGGGCCGCACGTCGAGTTCTAGATGTCTAGATAGCTCTCGTTGTGGGCAGAGGAAGGCGGCTTCTGAGCACATGCGATGGTAAGCACCATCTTCGTCTGGTGACGCTCGCACTCGTCTCGAATATCCTTGCGTGACCAGAACCACTCATCTCCCTGCGCGGACTGCATCATCTTGCCATACAAATCCTGGTAGAAATGCCTCCCTAGGAATCCCATCATCCTAGTGGTGTCGAGCATGTCCTGAGGCGACGAGGTTAAATGAGGTGCGTTGGCCGGAGCCTTTGGTGCACCACGGTAAACGGGGAGCGCCACCCTGGCACGGCGAATATTCTCTAGGCCAACGATCTCCAAGGTGTCGAGGACAGTGTCCGATGGCACCTTGCTCATGCCGTGTGCTTCCAGCTTGCAGACAATGTGCTCATCGACCCAAGAAGACAGCCTGTTTCCCTCGCTGCTCATGTGAGCATCGACGGACAGGATCTCCAGTTGGCCTCCTGGCTTGAGGACGCGCCTACAGTCAAAGAAAGACCGTGCCCACTCATCGTTGCGAAGGACAGTTGACACGGAGCGCGAGACGATGGCGTCAAAGTACCCATCCGGGAAAGGCATAGGGGACGAAAGAGAGGGAACGTAGAGGGAGTGGTGGTTTAGCGGAGCGGGATAAGAGGTAGGCGATTTGAAGTTGGTCGAAGAAGACGTTGTGTAAATGGTGGCTGCCGGGTAGTGGGTTGCGAGCATCCACCCGTCGGCTGTGACGCACTAGTAGTTAGCAATCAAGTGGTATATAGGAGGGATTGCCAAGCAGCCACAAGAAGAAGCGAGGGTGAAAATAAAATGCACGCACCCAGTGAGCCATGGAGATGGAGGATCCTTCGCTGATCGGCCGGACGGCTGCCGCTCAGTATTTCGTGGGCAGGCGACTGCAGATGCTTGTTCTGCGTCAGGCGCTGGTAGGCCGTCATGGCCCAGAGCCGCTTCTCAAAGACGACTTCTTGGTAGCTCTCATCATCATCGAGGCCTTCCCATTCTTCGCTCAAGCGTGCGGTGATGATGCGTGCACCAGCGCTTTCCATCTTGGCCAGGGCGCGCGCGAAGGGCCCCTGGGGGGCTTTGGCGCTACGATCGCTCATCCTGCTCCCAGATCGCGCGTCGCGCTCGTAAGGCTCGAGCTGCAGATTGCTGGCATAGCGGGGGTCGGCAGAGCGAGGGTCGACAGGGCGAGGATCGGCAGGGCGAGGATCGGCCGAGCGAGAGTCCGAATAGCGAGGGTCGCCATAGCGAGAGTCGGCATACCGAGGCTCGGCATAGCGAGCGTCGGGATAGCTCTCTTCGGAAATGACGCTGTCGTAGCCCGAAGTGCTGGAAAAGACGCTCCTGTTGGAGAAGGCGGTGCGGTCCGAGGACGTCGTCGACGGGCTGATGGAGGTGTGCGAAATTTGCGATCGTGTGCGATCCACCTGGGGGCGCGTCGTGTCGATCCTCCCTGTGCGTAGTGTGAGCTCGCCACGTGTGTGCAGATCAATCGACGCAAAATTAATGCACGTACCTCGCAAGCTATGCTCGAGTCCAGGAGACGGCGGCGGCTGGAGATGCGCGCCAGGAGGGGGGAGAGAAGGCAGCGACCTCAGCGGCGGTGGGAGGCGCTGCTGGGAAAGGGAGTGAGGGTCCTGGTAGGGGCGTGGCGGAGGGCGTCTTTGGGCATCTTGATGGCGGATTTCCAGCGTCGCCGTCCAGTCCTGCGAGGGAGCAATCGAGGGCGCGGGCTCTGGTGCTGGCTCTGGTAATGACTCTGGGTCCTGTCGAGATGCTGGCGGTGACTTGTTGAGCGAAGGGAGCGTCGGGATCTCCTGGATCTCTTTCTTGCTCTTGTCCTTCTTGGAGCCCCAGCCAAAGGCGCTCCGTCCTGATGTCTTGGTCGCGCTTTTGGAGCTCCCGGACGACTGCGAGGTTGCTGAGGATGCGCGTCTGGTGGTCTCGTCCTCCTTTGCTCGTCTGGCCTTGCGGGCCCCCACCGTCTCGGCGTGCTGCGGAGGGACGTCGAAGGTGGGAAACATGGCAGCGGTGTCGAGGCGGGCCTAGCACGGTCGGGGGACTGTATACTCTAACATTGAGGACGCAGATGTGTGTGCGTGGGCTGAGCTTCCAGAAGCTGTCCCTTATCACAGCGTCCGCACGGGGCTTGAACTCTGTAGATTGGCTGCACGCCGCCTCCACGCCGCTTAAAGCCAAAACAGCAACAGTCCCCTTCTTGCGTGGGCTTCGTTCGTTCCGCTGTGCATTGGACCCGTAGCATGGATCGCATTCCAATGCGGCGCCGAGGCATTCTAGCGAGCGCCCTGACTCAACCCCATGGACGCCCCCCTCCACCTCGCGCGCCCACCACAAAGGCGCCGCCCAACAGAGATCGCCAGGCCCACGCACCTGAAGAGGCAGCGAGCGACAAACAGGAGGGGCATAGAGATGGCGCTCATGCGGATCGACGAGGGCGTCGGGCGCCAGATCGTGTGTGTGGAGCATTCTGGTGCCAGAGGGTTTGGCAGCTGCGCGTCGTCGTGGTCGCATGTCGTCCGCAACGCCCCCCTACTTCTGCTAGCCACCGTCTTTGGTCGAATCCATCACATACCATTGCAACCGAGAAGCGAACCACGACGTGCCTGAGCCATTTCGTGCTGCGCGGCCCCACCCGACAGTCGGCCCTGTCTCCATCCAGCTTCTCCACCGATGCGCCGCTAGCCAGCCGTGTGGGCAGATTCTTCTCAGTGCTTCTATTCATGTCTCGACCAACCTTCCTCCCGCCGCCTGCAGTGGCCGCCCCTTCTTCGCCGTCGGACCAGTGTTTTGCCTTCTTCTATCACAGGAACCCCCATTGATGCGCCGTGGTGTGGTGCTGCGAGCAAGAGTCTGGGAGACCCTTTCCAGCCTCCAACCCTCGCAGTTCATGCTCGGCCGCGTCCCCAGCGCCCTGCAGATCTCGAAAGAGCACCAGTGCCGCGCGGGCGGCAGGCGATGGTTTCCAGCGGCATGGCTTGGGTGGCGCTATAACGGTTCACATGCGCCGACGAGGCGAGGACTATCACCTAATTTACTCTGTTAGGGATGAGACCCAGCACCGACTGGGTCTCCCTGGACCTGCCTCATACGCAACCAAGCCACTAGCACACCCAGACCGCACTGTACGAAGTAGGTTTGAACTTCAATAAGGAACCGTTGCTTGCGACTTCTCCATGCGACACTTTGCTCCGACACTACCAACCACCCCTATCTTTGATTTCGGTAGCTGGACCCTGTGTGTTCTGCTGTTCAAGTAGCCGCCCTCTTCTCTGGCAATACGACTCCTAGGACTGTGCAATTCTTTTTTTTTCTTAACTCTACTGTGTATGCCATTGTCCATCTGCAGCCATGGGTTTTATTGAGCGGTACAAGGCTCACCTCAATGACCTGGTGTCTCACTCCCCCGTCGGGCGATACTTCCACCTCGCTGGATCCGGTCACGTGAGTCAACATCAACCCTCTGTACTTGACCACCAACGCTGATAATCACAGCCCAACGAGATTCGGGGTGCCAGATTCACCACCGAGTTGCGTGCCGGTCTAACGACCTTCTTCACCATGGCCTACATTATCGCTGTCAACGTAGGTACTAGCCTTCATCGTACGCCATATCCACCACTGACCCAACGACTCCAGGCTTCCGTCCTCACCGACTCAGGTGGCACTTGTGTTTGCAATGACACCGTCGACCCTACCTGTAGCACAGACGAGGCCTACTCTCTCTGCCTCCTCGAGATCAACCGTGATTTTGTCACTGCCACTGCCGCCATCTCTTGTCTCGGCTCCATCCTCATGGGCGCCGCCGCCAACCTCCCCGTTGCTGTTGCCCCTGCCATGGGACTGAATGCCTACTTGGCTTATCAGATAGTTGGCTATCACGGAAGTGGGCCGATCGATTATCGTATTGCCATGACAGCTGTCTTCGTCGAGGGCTTCATCTTCGTTGCGCTCTCCATCCTCGGTGTCCGTCAGTGGCTTGCCCGTATCATTCCCGCCTCCATCAAGGTGGCTTGCGGTGCCGGTATTGGCCTCTTTCTCACCTTGATCGGTCTATCTTACTCTGCCGGTCTCGGTGCTATCACGGGAGCCAAGGCCACTCCCCTCGAGCTTGGAGGCTGCCCTGCTGAATTTCTTGATCCGGACACTGGTGCTTGTCTCTCGCACAAGGCCACCTCCCCTACAATGTGGCTTGGCTTCCTTGTCGGGGGAGTTTTGACTGCTCTACTCATGACCTACAAGATTCGTGGCGCCATCATTGTTGGCATCGCTCTTGTGTCCATCATCTCCTGGCCTCGCGACACCGCCATGACCTACTTCCCTCGCACCCCTGTCGGAGACAGCCGCTTCGAGTTTTTCAAGAAAGTTGTCGCTTTCCATCCGATCAAGAATACCCTTGTTGTCCAGGACTGGGGCCTCGAGAATGTCGGCGGTCAGTTCGCCCTTGCCGTCTTTACTATGCTCTACGTCGATATCCTCGATGCCACGGGTACTCTGTATTCCATGGCTCGCTTCTCTGGTGTCGTCGACCCAACTACCGGAGATTTCCCACGTAGTACCATTGCATATTCCGCCGACGCTATTGCCATCTCCATCGGCTCTCTCTTCGGCTCGTCGCCTGTCACCGCCTTTGTTGAATCTGGCGCTGGAATCCAAGAAGGAGGTCGCACCGGTATTACGGCCATCACCACTGGCTTACTCTTCTTTGTCTCGCTCTTCTTCGCCCCCATCTTCGCGTCCATCCCACCTTGGGCAACTGGTGGTGCGCTTATTCTTGTGGGGTGTATGATGATGCGTGGAGTCCTGGCCATCAACTGGAACTACCCCGGCGACTCCATTCCCGCCTTCGTCACCCTCATGTTCATGCCGTTTTCATACTCGATCGCCTATGGCCTGATCGCCGGTATCATGTGCTATGCCATCATCAACTCATTCACGTGGGCTCTGGCTGTCATCAGCCGCAATCGAATCCTTCCTCCCGATTACGACAACAAGGAATATTGGACCCGTAAGTTCCTCTATCGACCTATCTATCTTGCTTGAAACTAACAATGATTCCAGTACGCGCCGATAACCCTCGCAGCCAACCGTGGTTTATTCGCGCAATGAAGGGCGAGAAGGAGTTCTGGAGATCCGCAAACAATGACTCGTTTGAGCTGCAAACCAGCTCGACTCAGCCCAAGGCTTAGTCGCCCTATGTACTTGTTTTTGTGTTTCGTCTTCTCAAGATTTTCTTGAGAGATTCTACCCGCACGCACTTCTGATCAGATACCCCTTTTGCTTGGACGAAAGAGCCTTCATATATATTCAGATATTTAGAAATTGATCTTATTTATCTAATTTTGTGTACGTCTGTACATACGCCCTCGGCACGTGCTCCGGCATAATTTCCTAGATCGAATGCCGCTAAGATGGACGTAGTTTGCTGTACATGTGTACTACAGGGGTTCTCAAAGTTCGACGCGGCCCTTCACACGTACATAACAGCGTACAGATTCTCGGCAGTGCCCTACCCCACCCCCACACCGACTTCACCGCCATCACCTAGTGGCATACCGTTTAGTAGCATCTCCTCACCTTTTGTACGCCTAGGTCTACTGCTGTATCGTCAAGCTTCGCCTGAGACGTTGTTGGTCTTCACCTCGAGGAGTTGTACGCAGCACGATTCCATCCCTCACCACCACCACCACCACCACCACCAGGAATCCAATTGCACGTAGATTTCGGACCAATCAGAGGTCACACATGAGTCACTTCAGAGGCAGCCATCTACAGAGAGGCTAGCTTGTTAGACAGGGGGTTGGAAAACCTGCTGTCTGACAGCTTTGTGGCTTGCTTCTGCGATCGGATGGTGACTACGGCTGTCGTCTTTGGCTTTGGCTGCATGGTACACTGTCGAAATGTTTCGAAGTGGTCATGCCTGGTGGCGTTCAATGAGATAGATGTCCCTTGCGCAATAATCTAGGGGGGAGCGATGTAGTGTTGCAACGTTAGAGATGGGGTGGGTTACTGTGTGCGGTATAATAGTTGTGCTTTGGGTAGTCTTTGTTTTAGGAGTTGAATCGAAATATATTGCTGCCGCCAACATCGTTGTTAGAATGAGCTGTCTTGATGTCGTCTTCTTGCGGTATACGTGCCAGGGTTTCCAACCGAACGCATACCGAATCGCACAGGCCTTGCTTCTTTCCTACCTACCTGATGATGACAGAGTGGCGACTTGTCGAAATACCAAGTTTACACATGTATTTGTATACCTAACCTACCCCGAAGGGAGGGGGGCAGGCATATACACAGAATTGAGTGGTAACCACAGTCGTCCTATCATCCTAGGATTGAAGTGCTTTTACACCAAGGGGCCACTGAAACGGTTACGAAGCAGTGTGTTTCGACCGGCATCACGTCGTCTTCAGTAAGGTTGCTATACGTTATACACACGCACGAGTCATGATAAGAGTAGATGATATTGCTACTGTGTACCTACGGGGGAAGGGAGACCCCCTAGACTCCCCTCTCGCCTGCAGCGGGCTTTCTATTGTCTGCGGCGGGCTCTATTGCTTGCAGCGGGCTCTAATGCCTAGAGCAGGTACGCCAAATTACATGATTATAGATGTCAGTAAAAGTTTCAGTTTCCTCGAACCTAGTTTGTGCTAGAAAGTAGATTACAGCCAATTGTTTGCTAAGCTTTGGCTTTTTTTTAGCCAATTAGGAGTGCTGCTTGATCTTCACCAGAGCCCCTATACACGCAAAGACAGGATGGATTTTAATATGCTTGCTAACGCAAGCAATAACAGCAATGTTATTGTTACTTACACCATATCGTTCAAAAGTAGTTGCGTGGCTTCTTCGACTTTCGTGACTTTGGAGCACTAAGTTCCTTCCTCTTGTCTGGAGCATTGGAGTCCTTTACCTCCGAGTTGCGGAGACTTCTTGAGTCTCATATCTGCTGGTGCAGGCTTCCAACTTCTGGAAGATGGTCTCAGAATTACCGCCGGAGAGCACGAAGTTTCCCATTTGTCTTGCAACTGAAGAGCTGGTTGATCGAGCCTCCTTTTCTTTCATCATGCTATTGAGGTCGATGACAGCCTCTTTGGGTTCAATTCGGCGCACGGTGAGAATCCAAGTACCATTGTTGATTTGACCTGTATTGGCTCCAGTTGCCTTGCTACGCTTTTCCTCTTTCGGAGGAGAAGGTGGTTTGTCACTTGTCAATTTGACTGATACGCCGCTTGGGTGTCGAAAGCTCGGACAAATATTTTCGGGGAAGCAAGACATGGCAACCTCAAGATTATCTGTCGAGAGGAGATAATCTGTCGAGAGGAGATCATCATCGCTAAATTTATCGGTTCCATCACGAACACGATTCAACCCAATGGCCCAAAGGACCTCCTGAATCAGCTCTTGGTTGAACGGGTATTGCGTCCAAACTATCATCTTCTCATCGCGCAGAATCGTGTGGTATTGGGACAACGCCACGAGGGCCTCCATCTTTGGAGAGTGGAGAATCACTAGCTGGGCCATCTCCTTTGGTGTCATGTTGTCAAAGTCAAACTCTTGAAACACCATGTCGCGGGACCCTTTCTCTTTCTCCGCTTCTTGTATCTTTTTGAACAGCCAACGAAGACGTTGGCCTTTTGCTAATTTGTCTAACCGAGGCATTTCCCGGAAGATGGCGGATTCGTCGAAGAAAAAAGAGTCCCGGTCGCGGTTAAGCAGAGCTCATATCATCGGGGAAGATACCGCGGGCCGCCGCTTTTCTGACTTCAGGATCGACAGGCTTATCTTTGTGCAGATAGCCCAATGGCCAAAAGAGAGACAACGTTTCTAGAGCGCGCAGGCTCCTACCGTTGGGCGTGGGCGTGTCCTGTGATGTTGCCCACGTTCACTGAGAGCTTGTCTCTTCCCAATCGTAGCTTCCTTGCTGCCTCAATGAGTTCCTTGCGATAGCCTTCGTTGAGCACCGAGGCGAGACACATTCTTCGAAGGATGGCTATGCTTGTGATTTTCGTATTGGTCAGATCCACCAGTCCTCTGCTAAGGATTGCTTCAATGTTGATTAAAGCGCGGGAATGAGTTTCCATTGCTTGTATATCATCTCGAAGCTTCTTGACACCCTTAGAGCGGTAGACATCATTGTTGAGGCTGATCGAAAATCCACAACCATAAATCACGGCCCCTTCATAGAACTCTCTCCTTCAAAGATAAGCCGAATGCTGCATTGAGTCTCGATTGCGATCTCCGTTGCTTTGACGATGTGAGAGAACACGTGGCCAGCATGCGAAGTGCGGATTACTCCCCAGGCTGAGCAAATGTCGTCGCCCTCCAGAATCTCGTCCATAGTGGATCCAAGTGAAGGCAAGAGAAATTTTGTGATGAGCTAGGCACTCTATTAGAATCGTTGTCTGAGAGTTTCTCAACAAAGCGCAATAGCACTCCTCCAGGGATATTCGTGTCGTTTTGAAGGTCAGAAATGGAGTACCAAGCAGTCCTTGTGGCCATACGACCACCATCCACCTCTGTCATATACTGGGAACTTGCTGGCATCGAGACCTTCAAGAGTTGTCAAGATATGCTTGTGCGTAGCGAAACTTCCGACTTCTTTCTGGAGACGAACGACATTTTCGGGATAATGGACTTTCGCACCTCCTTCCATAGGTGTATCAGCGGGCTCCAAGTTCACACTAAAGATGTCTCGAGAAACGAGCTTGTCGAACATGGGAAAGGGAAGTGACTGAGTGGCCCAAATCATCAGGTTGACGATTGACGAGGACTTGACGGCAGCATTGAAGTTCACATAACTAACTGGCGCAAAGACTTTCGGCTTGAGGACCAACGGACAATCATCTCGGTCAAGACGATGAAGATCACGAGGCTTGGGGCTGTGGAGAAGCCATGTTGTCTCGTTCCGGATTTGTTGCTCTTCGAAGCCCTGGTCTTGAAGCCATCTTGTTGTTTCCTGGTTCAGGTTGCTGACGCCAAGGCACAGGTCGGGATATTTGATAGGGAGAGGTTCTGGATGTTTGCCAGCTGTGTCATAGCCTACAGAATGGACGGGGATGAGTTTCTTTTCATTCAGGGATCAAATTATCGCTGGGAGTTGATGAATATAGACGTTCTAGAGAGGACTGTTGACGGAAGGAAAGTAGAAAGTTCGAATCCTGCTAGGAGGTGCGGAGAAGATTGATTCCTTTCTCTCTGAGTTTACTTGATTAAGATTTTGAAACTGTTTATTTGTTGCGCCTTAAGGTAGCGCGTTCTAGCTTGACTTGCATAATAGGAAAAGTAGGAGTAGGAGACTTGGGTTTTAAGAAGTTAGCAGTTGCAAGATTGTTTGGGTTTAGACTGCCTAGCGCTGCTGCTAATTCTGTAGCTGTAGTGCCTTGATTGTAGGCCTAGAGAGAGAGAGAGAGAGAGAGAGAGAGAGAGAGTTCCGATCAAAAGTTACGGTCCTCTAACGTCTACTAAAGGCCCTTTCGCGGTAGAAGCCTAGGTGGCCTAAGATAGGGAAGTTGTTTGGCTTACAACAAGAAGGATAAGGTGTCGCGCACCAAAACACAGCCTGCCAAGCTCCTTTAGCACTTCCTTTGTTTAAGCCTAGCGCTCTCTATTATATATAAATACAAGCTGCTCTGCTCCTTTTAGCAGAGCAGTAATCTATTACTAAAGATCACCTGAACCTACTGTTTCTAGCTCT
>MU002006.1:0-52053 GCA_010093585.1 Melanomma pulvis-pyrius CBS 109.77
CGTAGTTGTTAAGATAGCTTGCTGCAAAATGTCAAATTTTTGGTGTATTTTCAAGGTGCGCAGCTCACTTGCATGCGCAGCTCCCTTGCCGAGTACGTTGATTCAAGAGGAACGAATGAAATAGAGCCAAAGGGTGGAGGACTGCTTTCTTTCATCTACTATGCTTATTTTAAAGAACTTGATACGAAGGAGCTTCACGACCGAGAGGGCAAGGATCAAGTTGAACGAATCTGAATTGAATGTCTTGCATCCATGTAACAGTGACTGATGTAGCCTGAACTATATGCCGGCGCGCTTCGTTGATATCAAATTGCCCATGAAAATGCAACACGAATGCCCAAATGCCAAAATTGCACCGTGTTAAATGCCCCTGTGAACACCATATCCGTCCCTAGTAATCGACAAGAAGAAGAAAAACACGCAAAACTATCTCCCCCAAGGTCCATCAACAACATTCAACGCGCTTTCAACCGCTTCTTCCAACGTCTCGACTCTAGTACGCAGGTGGCTGTTCTCCTCCCTCTCTCGTGCAAGCCGTCCCCAGACGGCAGAGTACGCTCCGCCTTCACAATTTGCACAGCCCCATCCGCCCTGCTCAAGAGTCACACTTCCATCGCGGACCTTGTCATACGTGCTTTGTCGCTGAAGGAGCAGAGGCTTCTTTCCTTTGGGGGTCGTATCCAGCTGTGCATCGGCCACAGATGCTGCCGAAGACGGCACGGTGTCTGTGGGGCTCATGCAGCTAGGCGCTCGAGAAAAGATGCTCGTGGCATCGGTTTCACAGTCGGACTCGAAGCCTGAATCGATCGACACGTCCGAGTTCGAGACGCGGTTCCTCCGTCTCGGGCTATCCGCAAGAGGCGACCCAGAGCTTTTCACCAGAGATAGACTTCGCTTCCGCGCAGCTTCCTCTTCCTGCCGTGCACGTCGCTCGAAGGCGAGGTCTTCCCTCAGCTTCCGCATCTCGGCGTCCTGTTCGCTGGCCCGTGCTGCCACTGTCTCAAGCTGCATCTTTAGATGGCGTGTCCGTGTATCCGCCTCATCCAGCTCGTCATCTTGGGCGCTCTGTTCAGCACGGGTGTCGGCAAGCTCGGAGGAGACTTCCCGGTATGCGGTCTGATAGCGGGAGAGGAGCTTCTCGGCGACGGAGAGCAGGTCGTGGAACGAGGAGGGATCGAGAGGGTCAACGGGGCCGTGCGGGAAGAGTGATTGCGAGATGTTCAGGTTCAAGAGCTCGTCGTCGGGATCGTGGTACGTCGGCGATGGGACGGGAGGAGGGATGACTGCGTTCTTCTGCGTATTTAGTAGCCATGCAAATTTGCCGACACCTATTGACGTCTGTGATTTGGCGGGCGATGCTTTGGGTGTGGTGTCGTTGGTCGTGGAAGAGCGGGTGAGGGCGGGTGTGCGGTTCCACATGCCAGCTATCATGGTGTTGTCCTCGTCCTCTTCGGAATCGTATTCCTCGTCCGAGTCTTCTCTGGCAGATGACTGGGCGGCGATGCCGAGGTTCACTGGGCCAGATGAGCCGTTGAACCAATTTGAGATGACCTTGGCTCCGGCTCTGATCTTTGGCTGCGATGCTGTGGACTCGATGACGCTTCTCGACGGGATGAAGCTTGCAAGGGACTTGGTCGGGGAGTGGAAGGATGCCTTGGAAGTATGCTGCTGTAGTGTGGATGTTGCTAGGTTGGCAGTGGTCCGGCAGTTGTCAAAGAAGGTGTTTGTCAATGATCGCTGGTGATCAAGACGAGACGGCGCCGCCGGGTAATCTTGGAGAGGCGAGCGCGAGTGTGGGTCGTAGGCGGTCGCGGCCGTGAAGGCGGAAGGAGGAGGGCGCACCGAGTCTGCGATGTCAACGTCGTCGAAGGACGAGTCGTCGATGTCGTTTGAAACGTTGCTTCGATTGCCTCCGCGCAGAGAGAGGTGAGTGGCATGAGAGGGCGGAGGCGGGTGTTGCAGCGAGGGGAGAGCGAGGGGGGTCTGGACGGGTTGATGCATTATGTCTTGGAGCTCCGCTGGCGTGGAACCGGCCGTGCAGCAGTGCAGGAATGCGCAGGAATGGCGGACCCCGATCGGAGGACGGGGAATTTGCGTGTTCGGTGTCCTTTTGGCTCCCTGCAATCTTCAAAGAGGCCAGCGACGCGCAGGAATGACGACGGTTGAAACGCGATATGGAGCTCTCCCTGTCGTTAGGCCTGACGACGCCTGGGGCTTCCTTGTTGTGGTCGTGGTCGAGTGTTCCGATATCAGCGTTGCACGGCGGCCAAGAATAGACAGTAAGACAATAAACTAGCAAAGCAAGCAGTGCGACGCGAAGCTGCAGAGCCGTAGTGTGCGGGAAGGGGAAGAATGGTACTGGAGAACCGTGGTGCGCTGGAAACCCTTTTTGAGAGGCGCTGAAAGTTGGAGAGGTTGGCAACCAGCATGGTGGCAGGGAAACGAAACGCCACCAGCCACCGCCTCAGCCGTCGAATGGCGAGCCGTCACCCGCATCCACCCATGCTCCCTACCTTATTTCCCCGATAAACGCGTCGAGTAGAGGCCAAAAATATGTCCAAGCCCCTTGCACAATACCTACTCGACGCAATCGATGCGTATTGTACAGGGTACGCTCGAATGGCTCTCGTTCGCTCGCTCTGCTCCACATCCTCAGCTCCACGTCGCGCAGAGATCCGCATTGCATTGATTATTGATTTCCAAGCACGTGCCTAGCATGCACATTGCGTACGTATACTACCCTCATTCGCCAAGTCCAGTCCACAACTCCCTCTCGCACATACACAGTAGACACCGGATGGGTCGGTCACCCTTCCCGTTCTTTCGACATCGGCTCACACCATCGACTGCCCGGTGAGAGGCACAATCAAATGGGCGTCTACCGAAGTATCCAGTCGCACGACGCCGTCTTCTGGGATCAATGTCCACGGCGCCTTTTCCTTGACAAAAATGTGTTGCTTGATCTTCGGCTTCTCACACTTGTAGCTCTTCTCATCGATAGACCCCACGGTCACGCCCGTGCCTGAAGAAAGATTCAAGTCAGCGACATTCGTGTAAGCGAAGGGTACAAGTACTGCTGCTGCCGTCTCTGCCCTCGCTCTTTCTACCGCCTAAGAAGACGCCCAATAATGACGTTGTAGTATGACATGTAATTCACGACCCCGGTTTACGTACTTTCTGGGGCGAAGAGATAGACCATCGTGATAGGACTTCCGCAATCCCCGCAGAACGTCCTCTTCGCCGACTTGGAAAGTTCTATGGTACGAAGGTTGGAAGCCGTGACAAGCGTGAACGACGATGTAGGAACGCCGACGAATGGCAGGAATCCAGACCCTGATACTTGTTGGCAGGCGCGGCAGTAGCAGAACGTGATGTCAGACGGAGGTGCGCTGCTGGTGTAGTGAACGCCGCCACAACGGCATCCACCCGAAAAGACTTCTTCGCCTTGAGATCCGGCTGTGGTCATTGTTCCGGGTCTAAGGAGCAGGAAGATGGAGAGTTTGATGCTGATGATGTGGATGGGATAAGAAGGCAAGTACGGTTTTATGTCACTAGATTGGCCAATCACGTGCCTCCGTGATGATGCAATCATCGCATTAAATGCTCTCAAAGTATCCACTCACAAGCCCAAGAAGGTACACAATGTTCAATGGCCTTCGCATTTCTTCCCCTCCGAGAGAACATGTCCCATAGTACTTGCATCACCATATTGTCACCGCTATACAAACAAACACTTCAGAGGACCTATCACAAAGGTCGTTCTGGCAGATACAGCTGGGCGTAGTACGGATAATTCAATCTCTTTGCCTTCTTTTGGTAATTTCTATCTATCAAGTCAATGAAAACTATGGCGCCCCGATGTCCGTTTGAGACGCAGGTGCAAATCACATTCACGATTCCCATTTCACAATTCCCATTGCCCATTTCTCAAATTATCCTTCTCGCAACCGTCTCCAGATGTCCCTATATTATACACTGGTATTGAAACTCAAGGACAACGAGGCACGGTGTCCACTCTCTAACAAGTTAACTCTCATTGCCCACCAGTCATATCTATAGCTAAGTGACTGCGCCGAAATTAACACCCTGACTGCTGCTCACGTGGCCGGTTTATACGCCACCTTTCTGATAGGTCCAATACTTTTGCCGACCAGCGAGGAGCCTCTGGCTCAAATGTGGGGAGTAACGTCCCCCCAACTCAAGCTGACTCCTCTGGGAGCCCGGTCTCGAAGACGAGTGTCGGGGCATGCCTCACAGCTGCACAATTCTCTCTGCGTCCTTGTCCCGCTGGCCATCTAAAAACTCCCATACCTCAGTTTGCCCCTCCAACCTGGCGACATCCGCAGCCGTTTGTCCCCCTCGATTCTTGAGGTGTAGACTTGCTTTCCACGACACCAGCAGCTGCACCACGTCTAGGTATCCATAGCTCGCAGCCCATATCAATGCCGTGCGACCGTAGCTGTCTTGGCGGTCGATTTGCACGCGGCGGGTCGAGAGGAGCGCTTCCACCGTCGCGGCGGACCGGATGAAGAGCGCCCAAAGCAGCGGCGTCCAAACGTCGACATCCACGTCATCCTCGCCGCCGCACTCATTCTTGAGTAAGGTGCGCAAGGTGTCTGTGTGTCCGCCTTGACAAGCCCATGAGATCGCATTCCGCAGATCATTGTCTTTGGTGGCTTTGTCGATACCCGTTTGGTGCATCAAAGTCCTGACTACTTCTCTTTGGCCGTTTCCCGCAGCCCACGACAGTGGAGAGCGTCCTTTTGCGTCTTTGAGTTTGAGGTCAACGGAGGAGTGTCGAAGCAAGACTTTCAGAGATCCCCGGGAGCCTTCCCCTGCGGCCCAGGATAGGACTGAGCGTCCAGATTTATCGACTTGGTTGATGTCGACCAACGGCTGCTTCAGCAATGATTGCACGATGCTTGCGTGGTCTCCTTGCACGGCCCAGAAGAGTGGCGTCCAGTGTGTATTATCCTGCTCATCGGGCCTAAATGCTCCACGGTCCAACAGTGCTTCAACAATTTCTAAGTGCCCATTGCCCGCTGCAAACGACAGTGCTGATCTTCCAGATTTTCCCCTCAAAGTAATCTCTGTACGTGGCTCGCTAAGGAGTATCTGGACAGCATCCAGATGCCCGTATTGCGCATTTATAGTCAAGGGTGTTTGACCATCGATGCCTATGCCGTTAGGGTTTGCGCCATGTTGAAGCAACACCCTGATAGAGTCCAGGGAGCACATTCTCGCCGCCCAGAACAGCGCCCGGTTTTTTCTTACTTCGCTGTCAAACCCCGCCTTTTCCAATGTCTCGGGAAGCAGCATAGTCAGATTGAAAAATGCGGCTACTTCAATTGTCTCGAAACTGTCTGGAAACAGACATTCCATATTATTCTTGATCCAGTAGTATTTCAGCCAGTTTGTCAGAATACAGCTAGGACTCGCTGTCAATTGACGAACAGCCTCCTGGACAAGCCTTTGGGCGATGCCTTCGCATACCGAGTAGTGCTCAGCCCAATGAGTCGCAGAGTAGTCAAAGAATGTGTATTGTTGGGCGAGTAGAATGCATTGCTCCTCGTCCATATTCTGTGGGTCTTTGAAGAAGTTGTCTAGGCCGAGATGATCGTCCAGGCCGAGAGGGTTGTCTGAGCCCGTTGTGTCGAAGTCCGTGAACGGGAAAGAAGGGAGCGAAGTGAGCGAGCTAGTCTCGAGGCTTGTCCGTTCCGGGGCAAGAATATCTGACTGGAAGTCCTGCAGGAGAAGGTATTGGATACATGACTGGGATATGCTCAGCGCGGCATCCACCAAAGGAATCGCGAGCCTCTGCACTATCTTGTCTGTAGAACGGAGTGAGAGGTCTGTTAGATATTCTTTGGCGGACTGGTGTATGAGCGAAACCTTCGAGTCTGCGTTTGAGCCCTGGTTCACATTCTTGATGCGGACGAAGGATCCCACAATGCTCTGCAGTGTTGAGCTAATAGAGAGCTGTAGATCATCCACCACATCGGCTACAGACTTATGCTCTTGATCGATTGTGCATGCAGTGTTTATCTCCATCAATGTCAGGTGTCTCCAGCTTCCAATAAGCAGACGCAAGATTTTTCCAGCGTCTTCTCGATTCTCAGATGAGATCCCGAGTAAAGATCTGCTATAGGTAGCTTCAAGGTTCTGAGGGAATGTGTTGATGATCCGTTCAAAATCTCACTTCGACACCTTTGGACTTCCTTCCAGGCTATGTAGCACCATGTTCAACCAGAGAAAACTCTGATCAGACTTCGAGTACAGCACTTGGTCCAGATAATTCTTCGTTTCGTCGTTGCAGTGGAATTTGTTCGCAATCTCGCCGACTTTGCTTCGAATGACCAGCTTCACATCTTCACTGATATTACTCTGGTTTTGCTCCATTAGTAGTCTGTTTTTCATTACCCCCGTGAGGTTATACGCATTGCTGAGCGACGGACGGCTGGTTATCAGGAATTTTATGCAGTTCTGGGGTTGTCGATGTATATCCTGGGGCTCGTTTACTAGCTGCATCACGGCGTTCAGGAAGCTATTGCGCGTCCTTACTTCACACTCATCAATCGCGTCCACTATGACTCCGACAGAGCCTGATGTCAAATCGGCAACTAATTTTCGGAACAGTTCCCAGAGCGCCGGAAAGGAGTTTGCAAGGCTAGGCCCGTCAATCTCGAAACGAGTCTTCACATGCTTGATGAGTTTTCGATGTTGCTGGAGGATCTGATACAGAATGCCTCGAAGTATAGCGTTTGCGTCTCTCTGAGACTTGACTTTGTCGTCCCAGAAGAAGAAAAAGACCTGAGGCCTGACAGGGGTAGCGCGACCCAGTGTTAGGTGCTCTGTCAGATAAGCAGAGAGCATGGTTATTCCGCAGCCAGGTTCACCCGTGACCCAGAGTAGTCTTGTTTCTTCGGTGTTTATCCAGGTCAGATAAGCAGGGTGGCTCAGAATCCAGCTGCAGGTCCCTTGCACTGGCTTCGGTAGTTCTGCTTTATATTCTGCCAGGTAGATTGAGTTTAGTAGGACCATGCAGGATCTTTCAGCTTCGCTTAAAGCTAACCGGTTGCTTAGCTAGTGCTAAACCGTGATTCGCCCATTGCTACATACACTGGTTGGATGATGTCCTGTTCGCTTTCGTTGCCATCTCTTGGTTTGAGAGGGCTGTTCTAGCCAATCGCTTGATGGCGTTCAAGGCATAGCTGTAATTATCATCCGTTGCCCCTCCGAAACGGCACATGGTTCTATGATTCGCGTAAAGGGATATAATATCTTCCCTTGGTATTTCCATTATGGCGGAATATTGATCAACGACCTAGATTTAGAGGCAGATTAAGCGCTACTTTGTAGAGATGTGTTCTCTGAAAGTGGTCTCACCAGTTCGGACAGCTCAGGTAGGGTTTCTGTTTCGCAAAACGTAACAATCTCCAAGTTTTTCAACCGATTTCGGGAAGAGACGGCGAGATCGCTCAGTGCTCTGGAATTGGACCCTAGGGTTGTGAGAAGGTCATCCCGTATTGACCCAGGTATGCCTGCAGTCTGTGATGCGCGCAAACACATATTGACGACTCTTCCTACTATTTTCCCGAGATCAGCTCCTTTTGAACCGCGATGTGGAGTTCCAAAGAATACGATGGCTGAAGTGGCAGATAGTATGTCACCATAGAGGCGGTCATCTCCATGCGCCAAAACAAGAGCCTCGAGATAGGTTAGGATCTCATCGACGTGGTGTTGTCAAGGTTCTCACCTGCTTACACACTATGGCCCTAAGACTATGGCAGACGAATATTATCGGACGCTGCTTTCCTTCCGAAACGGCTGCGAGCGAGATCAAGAGATTCCGGGAGTAGTCTCGTAATGTGGCTACTGAATTGCTCCAGAAGAGCTCAGATGGATACCCGTAAGTGAATACGCGAGACCCGGGAAGGGCACTCAGAAGCAGATCTCGAAGCCACAAAGTTCCATTTTCATGCTGCCATGTTGTATAGGCGTCTCCGTTCAGGCCATGTATGGCCACGATATCCACTCCTATGCGGTCTTTCGAGTCATCAGGCGGCTCGTTCTTGCTGAGAAGGAAAAGGACTTTGTGCGTACGTTGGCTGACGCTGACACCTGCGAGGAATGCTGCTGGGGAGGAGATTCCTGGGGTTGAACGGGCTAGTCAGATGTGCGTTCCATGGCTCCTTGCTGGAACGATAGGAATGTTGGTTCAGACGGCCACTAACATCGGGAGCTGGCTCTTTTCCTTTTAGTTTCCGTAGTTTCTTGCGCAACCCTAGCATCGCGTTCGATTCGTATGACTCGGGCGTTAGGCTGCGCCAAATGAAGCGGAGGGATATCCGGAGCAATTGGGACGAGAAGAATTGCGTCTTCATCCAGCCATTACTGAGTCGCAGGTGTCCCGCACTAGTCCCGTTGAGTACTGGTCTACTCGTGGCGATTTTGGCCCAATCACGATCCGGCTCCAGTATCGAGTTGGCTGCTTAGTGTCCCGTTCTCACTGAGGAGTTCCTGCAACGTACCAGGCTGGAGATGGAACTCGACCGAGCCGTTGATGGTGTGAGCTTGGAGGCTAGAGCGGGCGTCGCTGAAGGCTACGTTGGATGTCGTGGAGGCCATGGCACCACGGCAGTAGAGCATGCATTAATGTACTAGCGATAGTGTATTCACGGTGATGGCGTCTGCGGCGAGATAGGAAGGAGTCTGCGACGCAGCGCCTGCAGCACGGCGGCTTCGAACAATTACTCGCGAGGTTTACGGCTGGGGCCAAGCGTGTATGCGCCCGATCAAGGGAAGCACTAGATGTGCGAGTACAGGGCTTAACGAGCTATAGGACCTTCACGCTGCCCCGGTTCAAGTCGTTTAAGCCGCCGATAGGGCATCTTTGCTTCTAACCTGATAAAATAGATTCACGTCTGCCAGCTCGTTCATGAACACTGCGAGGGCTTCAGAAGAACCTTAAAAACACGTTGAAGATCCCCCAGTTCTTTTTTGATAGGATGTATCTCTACGGAACGGGTGGGAATGGTACGAGATGGGATTATTCGCCTGCTGAACACCGTCTGGGCCTGTCACGCTCTTGTGCTTCGATTTACCTGCGAAGCTGCAAAAAGATGTCCAGTCAATGTTCTGTTTCCAGGACGTCTCTCGTTCGTGTCCGTACGCCGTATTTTCGCTCATTTTGGTGCTTCGACTGTACAATGACTCGGTCTAGGCAGTCAGAAACCACATCAGCCAGTGGGATGCCGTAGGTCTCGATCTGCGTACTTGATGGCTAGCGGCAGTGAGGCTCACTTGGGACAGAGGAGGTCACAAGAGACCTACTACTTCCCTTTGCACGAGATTGCGAGACACGGTGTGCATGTCAGCGAAACTCTCAGCGTGGATGCAGCACCATCACGCGGAGGTTTCGTACAAACAAAAAGCTTGTCTGCAGCAACAAGGGACTCAAACACTGGGACAAAGTCGGGACTCGCTTTCAGTTAATCCAGAACGAGATCACGCTTATCAGCCTAGCCTACAATGGACGGTATGTAGTGGCCTCCCGAGCTCACGATATCAGGCTTTCAATTCTGCAGCCCAGAGAGACAGTAGGATTCAGCTCCAGATAGGAGAAGAAGCGAGGAGAAATGCGCCAGTGACGAGGCAATCGCTGTGGTCACGATGAATTTCTTACCGGCTACATTTGTTTCTGTGAGTTTAACGCTTGCTCTGTGGTTCTGGTGGAGCAGTTGGCTGAGCACTTACGACTCTCCAGGTCTAGAGCTGATGCCCTTCACACTAAACAGATTGCGCCACAGGAACAGACATTAAACATGTCCGAGTTTAATTATACGTTACATAAACTGTTGGCTTGATGGAGGAAAGCCTACGACACGAAATAAATTTCTGTTTTAGCAATGACGATTGGCGATTGCGGCGATTGCGGCAAGGATGAAATGCGGCACAGCTCTGCTGCCTAGATCCTCTTTTAACTGCTTCCATCTTCTTTTGACTGCTTCCATCCGCTGTTGCTCGCTGCCGCCCACTGTCACCGTCCCCACTGACACCCACCACCGTACATTGCGCTTTATCCCTAACGGTTCTTACAAGACACGTTCGCCTACCATGGTTAAAAATCATCAGTTCACCATAGGATGGATCTGCCCTCTCCCGCTGGATAGAGAAGCTGTGAGACTGGTGTTGGACGAAGAGTACCCGCAAGATGAGGTTCAATACCAGAATGCATTTTATCTAGGCGGTCGGATCGGAAAACATCAGGTTGTCATTGGAGTACAGCGAAAGATAGGACTCAGCCAGGCTGCCATCCTTGCGGAAAAGATGCGTGCTAGCTTTCCTAACATTGGATACTTTCTCCTGGTCGGCATCGCTAGCGGCGTGCCCCGCTACGGACCAGCTGGAGCGGTCTCGGAGATTGTGCTTGGGGACGTGGTTGTCAGCTCTCCACGAGGCTACCATGGCAGGGTGTTACAGTACGACAAGGGCGCGTGGGAGGGCCAAGGGCTACTGAGGGCCGCAGTCAACAACTTCCGTGCGGACGGCTCGTTCAAGACGAACATCACAGAAGTCTTAAAGCAGATGCGTCTCAAGCTTGACAAGGAGCGACAGCATCAATACGACGACCCGGGTCCTAGTCGCGACAGGCTCTTCAAAGACACTTATGAGCATCGAGGCACTGAACTCGACGAATGCAGAGCATGCTGCGACGCGGACTGCGTTGATTTGCGTTCCGATCGAGGAGGCGGAGCTACCCGGTTAGTTGACAAGCCGTCCATCCATTTCGGCAACATTGCATCGAGCAATCAGATGCAGATATCCGCCGTCGAACGAAACAGAGTCCAAAAAGAGCATAACGTCATCTGCTTTGAGATGGAAGCAGCAGGAGTGATGGACGAGTATCCGTGTGTAATCGTTCGGGGCATCTGCGACTATGCAGACTCTCACAAAAACAAGGGCTGGCAGAACTACGCGGCAGCTACGGCGGCAGCGTACGCAAAAGGGCTGTTGGCTATGATCCCCGCGATAGACGCTACAAGTATTGAAGAACAGTCTTCAACTCAGCACGCCGCAACCATAACGAACATGACGTTTGGCAACAACAGAGATGGAATTCAGACCCAGAACTTCCACGGCAATGTACAATTTGGGTTTGAACGACGTTGAGGTAATATGTTGAGGCTCAACTCACGTGCTTCGCCTATAGCTGCTATTCCCAAGGGCTCATTTTCCTAGTTATTTATCAAGTTCTGTGAATCCTTGTCATTGCTTACTCATTGTGCTATCGCCTATATATACACTGTAGTTAGTCTCTCATTAATACAATCAACTCAGTTCCACTACTCCAATTTGCCATCTATCAGCTCGAAGCCCACAACATATCAGGTTGTGGCTGTTAGCGAGGAAACGATAGAAATGTATTTCAAGGATACTTACCGCCCCATCAAGACTCACGATGCGGCTGCAAGTCGAATAAGAAGCTACGCTGGGACGCCACGCCTAGCTACATGTCCTAGCAACCGCAGACGCTGGCTCGATACCACGCAAGCCGCCGCCTATCGCGTGATCTATATCGAGCTACATCACACGAGTCAGTTGTGACCAGTGCTCGCTGTGAGTACTCTGCTCGGGATATAATGTTGCTATATCGTTCAGTTCTTCGAAGGGCTTTTGGACAGGATGATGTTGTTTCAAGAAGTTCCGAGGCAGTCTAAGGAGGCATCGTCGTGCGGGTCAGCAGCTAATTGCGGTATTATAAGGGGAGTAAGAATTTTATAGGAGAGCTATTGCGTGCGAAAGAAGTTAAGGCTCTCAGGTGTCTATTCCGAGAGTATCAATTACATAGTTTAGTTGTTAGTGTTACTATGATAGAAAGCGCGACCGGCGCACTCTTCGGCTTCCGGCCACGTTTTTCCTTGCCTTTAGCTTCTTTAACCTCTCTCTCAGCTCGCTTCACTCATGTGCTACTTCAAGGTCCTCATGAGTCATTATCCTCGCCTTCCCAAGAATAGCCGACTTCGTCTTTCGGCGGACTTTAGCTTCATTATTCATCTTAGACAGGAACTGATTGTGGTCCTGATCGAGGGCATGCCGGGCAAAGGATGTTTGAGCGGCATTACTCGGCTTCTATATAAGCCTCTGATAGCGCTGTTCACTAGCCTCATCATACGATTCTTGCGCGATTAGGTAGAATAGCGACTTCAGATCCGCTGGCGATACTGGCGTTACTGGTGTTGAGACTTTTTCGCCTTACGGATATGCTCCATGGTCTCTATAGGCTGTACGAATGGACAGTGCTGTGGCTGGTGTATTAACGTCTGTAACTGGTCTCGCAATGTCTGTAGCTATTATCGTGACGTCTGTAGCAACCGGCTTCTTGACGTCTCCAAGTACTCTGTCTGGATTGAATGGAAACAAAACCGGCCTTGGCCCATCCTGCGAGAATGTTCTTCTTGGTCATCGCCCTAGCCCTTACAGAACTATACAGAGTGGTGAAGTGCTCCTTACCAACTATAGTCACACCTGAATTATACGGTCGTTCTACTTAGGCGTGATAAGCTGTTTTTAATAGACTGAAAACTGCAACATTTAGGGGTTGGAGCTTGTAAGATGTGTGAGGCAGAACTTTAAAATATTAAGGGTTGCATCTAAAACCGTTGCATATTAGTATTTGTAGTTTCTAGTTAGCTTGTGCCTTTGTCTAGGAATGAAATATTTGTTAGCTAAGATAGGAGTTGTTATAACCGGATTTAGAAAAAGCATAGACGTATGTAAGGGTAAGGTACCTCGTCTAGTTACTTCAATAGGTAGAGGCTTCCATATTATAGACACTTTCCAGCACAATGTCTAGCCTACAAAGTTCCGCCCCGATCACCTCAAACCACTGAGTGATATTGCCATATATACTATTGTCGTGACGACCCCAGTATATCGCCCTATGCCTCCTCTGTTTAAGCTCCGAGTGGCGACGCACAAATGCCCAAGGCCATTTCTTATTCGGCACCTCTAACGAAAAACTTTTGGTTTTAAATTCTTAGCGTGTACCCCACACTGGACAACCAGGTAATTAATTACATTACTACCGCTTCAAGGCCAGGTTTAATAAGCACCACGTAAGCACTATTGCATGTGATATCTCAAAACCTATCTTCAGCATTATTTGATTATTCGAAGCTGTACTTGCACCTCCAAATTCCAGATCTGTTAAAAACGCCCCACACATACTTTATGTGCTCCTAACCATTACTAGGAAGCTGAAGCATGTTACTAGTCTTCCGTGGAGGCTAACATGTCACCAACTCAGAAACCTTGCGTTTTCTACTTTCGCTTTTCCATTTCCATACCCCCGAACTTCTAGATCTCGTATATCAAATGTCGGTCGGACCGTAGATGCACTTGCGACTCCGTCAGACCCATGCTATATCAGCAGAGCTACAGGCTGGTTATTGAAAGAAGCGAGGTCGTCTCCTGCTACATCTGTAGTGGCAAGCCATCAGCTCTGTACCAAACCTCGTCCATATTGGCCCGCCTCCCTGCGCTTATGGCAGTTCCATCTCTTTACCCTGGACATGCGGAAGTATCACCTACAGAAGAAGAAGGTTGAGCAACTCTGCTGGCTTCTAACGTGCTTCAAGCTCGTGAGGTGGCACAAATTGTGGCTCGTTCGGCGTAAAATATCCAGGCCTAACATGGGAGTTCTCCGCATGAGCTTTCCTTCCTCCGGTGTGCTCTATGTTCCGTCTCCGAAGTAACATTATAATCACTCCTACAAGAGCAAGTAACACGACGCCTAACGATATGCCCACTCCAAGACCGACTTTGGTACCTGATGAGAGACCAGTGGATGAATTGGATGAAGTTGATGTCGAGCTGCTGGAAGGAGTTGTTGCGATCGCTGATGTGGTGGTCGTATCTGCTATAGTACTGGTGGGGTACGATGCCGCGCTGCTTGGCTGCGATGGAGAACTGAATGATGAGGCCATTGAGCTAGTGGTACTGGGCTGAATAGTACCGGCAATAGTATAAGCCACGGGTCCGATCGCAGAGAAGGTGTATAACGGTTCGTTACAGCCATCCGTCATGATACCTTTCGTCACGTCGACGCCCGAGGGTGCACAGGCCCAGTGGGTAGTGGCCGATTCTGTATCCGATGCTGGGCAACTAAAGATAAAATGGTCATTACTGAGATCGTCTGGAGATGGTCAGCTTTAGGCTTCTCTTGACGCCAGGCGAGAAATTGACCTCCACTGCCCGTACAATATTGCGGGCATGCGGGATCCGTAAACGTGGCATCTGTGCATCCCTCTCTCCAATACCAATTATAACCGTTTGCTCTATCGCTTGGGTTCTGGCACATGCCGTTGGTGAGGCACAAGTCGTCCAATACGCAGCAGGCAGAATGCTCGCCATTTTCGATGGCAGTGCCATTGCATGGAATGACAACTCCACTAATAAATCTTTCAGAATTGGGGTGATAACAGTCTCCAAGCATGGCGCTCAATAAGTATGTTCAAAAATAAGTAAGACTATTTTTTGACTTAGAGTCGCAGAATAGTGCAAGTCTTGGCAAGGAGAGCGATGTGCAATAGTGAGGGGAAGTGACTGGGACGCAGGCTCGATGGTTTAACTACTAAATTGCCTCTTATTTCTTACTCCGCTGGTCTGTTGGCTCTGCCACGCTGAGTTTCGGTAGCGTATGCAGATATTGCTTATTTTGGTAGTAAAATTGGCTCAGTTAGTTGGAGAAAGCGCCGGATCTGGACTAGCTCGGACGCCTATCCGAACCCAAATCGCTGATTGACTGAACAGACCGCCAGAAAGCAAAGGTCGAGCTTACATGCATGGACTGCGGAATAGCTAGAGGCAAGGCAGAGCCTTATGGTGACCCCAGTTTGTAGATAGTGAGGTCTTGTTCTGAAGTAATCGGAACGTTGCTTTGCCCTAACTTATCAGATCTTAAAGAGCATTACGTCCAAATTGTTGTTGCAAGACCTGAGATTAGAAGAAGCAATGATTGGCATCTGCAAGCCACGAGATAGCTGAAGCTTCTACTTGTTAGTGGCTTGTTTTTAAGTAAATCAATAACCTACTATTTGCTGCCTAAGTCTTTCGACGGTCAAAATATGTGAGCAAGTATGCCCACGGCGGTTAACATGGCGTCGGGCTGGGTTTGCGCAAGGAAGATTAAAGCAAAAGTAACCGCGACTGCTACTCACAGTTTATTCAGCCCCCGAGTCTTGAGCAGGGCAATTGACTTTACAATGCCAACCTTGATTTAGTGGCATGGGAGATCGATTGTCAGAATTGGAAGTTGAAATTTAGTGCGGCAAGAGTTCAGATACCAGAATTCGCTTTCCTTGCAAACTTGCGTTCATCTTAGACAAGTGTTCCTCGCTTACTTCACCTACGAAGCAGAAAAAGACAACGGCTATTACTATTTAGATGCATAGTGTGCAGTAGAGGGAATCGCGATTTTGGGAAACCTTTCTGGCTCCTGAGCTGAGAGCGTAATCATGATTTCAAAACACCACCAAATGGGGAAGCGACCAATTATTCTCGAGTGTTTTTAAAAAACGCAGAATTAGCCAACTAGATGTATGTATCATTCTCAACAGCCTCCTGGCTCTTTCGCAATGACTTCTGAAAAGTGGTGCTATGTAAGTTCAAACTTAGAAAACCAAAGATAGATGCTGTTTGGTTCCCGTTCGACTAGACCATTGTAGAATTTCGTAAAATCTGTTTTTTGTTCTTCGGTCCACATTTTCGACATTATTTGATAAGTAGGAGGAACATGTGGGAGCGACAATGCGTGAGGGGACTTTATGCGGTACAATACCACCAACGAAACATTCCGAGCCTTTATTTTCTTGGCGTGGGCCCCACATTTGAACAACCAGATACCTAATTACTATGCTGTCCGGTGTATCTATTTTGTGCATTGGTCTCGCTTTGAGAGATTAGAAGATGCCCCTGCATGCCATTCCTCTCGACCCAGTAATTCATCCCGAAGGAGTACACAGACGTTGAAGACAGATATTTGATAGCGGAGACAATGAACATTGGTATAGGAGACTGGGCAAGATCAGACCTTTGGTCCCAAGAGAATGGACTGGGCAGCCTTAAAGGTGGAGAAGAAAGGTGGAGAGGGCGCCTTACCCGCATCAGCCATCAATCATTTTCTGTATTCGCGCATCTACTATACCCCTACGACTACATAATGCAAGGGGAGCATGTACAGATGGGTACCCACCAGAGGAGCTCAGACTAAATTTGCATGGAAACTTGTCAATTTGTAAGTATGGAAGACTTGCTCATGTGGGTCCCTATCCGCACATGTTCCCAAATGAACGGAGTGATAGCGCGCCCCACCGCACAGACATAATAGGTATAGAAACTGGTTGATTAGTATGGAAGCGCACAGACGCGCGCTATCAACCCGTTTATAGAAGGGGGTGAGTTCTGTACATGATTCTTTTATGCGCAAAAAGACTGACGATCGATATGATAGTTAGAGAAACCCGCATACAAGATACGAAAATACAGCACCACTACAACTACAAATGTCATTTCCATCGACGTAGACGCCATGCTCCCACATGTTGAAGTGCCCCTGGAATGTTCTCTTCAGTCATCGGAATGGCCTGTTGATACTCGGCAGGTCATTGGTGGGAACTCAAAGTCAAATATGCATTCGAAGGGAAGGGCCGCAATGGACACGGGAGGGAGTGGCATGTATGTAGTAGCGCAGGCACCGCTGGAACTATTTGAATTAGCGGATGCGCGAGGCGCCTACACAGTACGAGACGAAATACGGTACCCGGGGCGTGGGAGATGGAAGGGCTAACAGACACTACATACCCCAGTCACGAGTCATTGCCGGGCCCCATTCGGCCCACTGTCACCGCCCTCCGCTAACCCCAGCCATGGCCCCCATGTATCTGCCAGCTGCCAGCCCATTTCCCAGCCCAGCGCGACGACCCAACGAGCGGAACAAGCCAAGTCCGGATCCGCGCGCAGATTGGTGGCACAGGCGCGTGCAGCTGCTCAACAGCCGGGCCTGGCGAGCTGCGAGTCGAGGCCCCAAGTCGGTGATGGCACCCACAGAGGCAAGGCCCTGGCCGTGTTTGGCCGCGGGCCCACGACCGTGGTTCTGTCGCTATAAAATCGTAGCCTGAGACGCGACTGCAGGCCATCACCGACGACTGTGTCGGTTGCGCAGATCCTCTCGTGCCTGTGTTGTGACAAGAGCTGCGCTGGAAGGATTCTGCCCTCCTGGAAGCGAATAGATCGGACAATGGTGAACTACGCCGCACGTGTCGCGACAGCGTTGTGTGCGCTCGTCGCCGGCGGCGCTGCCCAAGAGCAGCTTCGTCCAGGTACACCGGGGAACGCCGTGTACGATTACGTAGGTATGTAGACTCTAAACATGGTGTTCAACGTGTTGCTGGACTAAGCAATTCCCACAGTTATTGGCGGCGGCACCGCTGGACTCGCTATAGCCTCTCGACTCTCGGCCTTCGCATCGGTCGCTGTCGTCGAGGCTGGCGGGCTGTACGAGCAGGACAATGGAAACCAATCCGTAGTCCCGTACTATGGCCTCGTCATGCCAGTCTTGGGCGTTGCAGAGGATTATCCGCCCAACTCGCTGATAGACTGGGATCTGTTGTCCACACCTCAGCCTTCCGCCGGGGGTCGTCGAATTCACTACGCACAAGGCAAAACGCTGGGAGGCAGCTCTGCCATCAACACCATGGCGTACCATCGCGGTACTGTTGGTTCCTATCAACGCTGGGCAGATCTGGTGGGCGACCAGAGCTACACCTTTGACAGCCTTCTTCCCTACTTCAAACGTACCTCCACTCTCACTCCTCCGAATCTCCAGAAGAGAAATGCGCCAAACGCAACTGCGCTGTATGACTCTACAGCATTCGACAACTCGCTCAAAGGGCCTCTGCAGGTCTCGTGGGCGAACTGGGTCGATCCAGCACAGAGCTGGCTAGCACGTGCCTTGCAGGCAATTGGACAAGCTGTGAATCCCAACGGACTCAGCAGTGGCAAAGTGAGCGGCGGGGCATGGGTACCCACAACCATTGATCCTAAAGATGCAACAAGGAGCACGTCCAAGAGCAGCTATCTACAATCTGCACTCAAAAACGCGCGCATCACCGTTTACCTGCACACGCAAGCCTCGAAGATCGTCTTCGACAAGGAGAAGAAGGCGACGGGAGTAGCCGTGTCGATCTTGGGACAGAACTGCGTACTATCTGCGAGGAAGGAAGTCATCCTTTCCGCGGGCGTGTTCCACTCCCCGCAACTGCTCTTGCTGTCCGGTAATGTTCCTGCATTCTCCAGTCTATAAGCCCATACTGACCATGATAGGCATCGGACCCGCAGCAACCCTCCGCACGCACTCGATCGGAGTCATCTCCAACCTCGCCGGCGTGGGCCAAAACCTCTGGGACCAGATATTCTTCAACGTGCTCCGCGGCATCACCGTCCCAAACACGGGCACGTACCTCGCAACGCCCGCCCAGCAGGCCCTCGCGGTGCAGCAGTACCTCTCCAAAGCCGCAGGCCCGTACAGCTCCGCCGGAGGCTACCTCTCCTTCGAGAAGCTGCCGGCGAAGAGCCGCGCAGCCCTCTCGCCGCGCACGTCCAACCTGCTCGCGCAGTTCCCGTCCGACTGGCCGGAAATCGAGTACATTGCGTCTGGGTTCCCCGGTGGCTTCGCCAACAAGACGACGATTGGGGCCATCAGCGGGACGCTGCTCACGCCGTCGTCTAGAGGCAATGTGACGATTAGCAGTGCGTCCATTGCCGATGCGCCCGTCGTCAACTTGGGCTGGCTGAGCGACCCTGCCGATGGAGAAGTGCTGGTTGCGGCCTTCAAGCGCGTCCGCGAGGCATGGAGTAGCAGTGCCATTGCCGGCATCGTCGATGGTCCCGAGATCGCCCCCGGCGACGCCGTCTCTACCGACGCGCAGATTCTGGATTTCATCAGGTCGTCGGCGCAGCCCATTTGGCACGCCAGCTCGACTTGTGCAATGGGCAAGGCGGGGCAGGGGGGCGCCGTGGTTGATTCCAAGGCGAGGGTGTTTGGGGTAAAGGGGCTGAGGGTTGTGGATAACTCGGTGATTCCGTTCAGCCTGCCCGGACATCCGCAGAGCTCCGTGTATATGCTGGCGGAGAAGATTGCAGACGATATCTTGAAGGGGAAGTGAGAGGCACGACAACGCGGAATCTTGCGTCACAAGTACATATTAGGTAGTGGAAATTAATGAATTTTTTGGACGTAGATTTCTATCAAGTTCCAGACTCGTGATGGCGTCGTAATTCCTTCGTCTTGTCGCGCCAGGCGTCAGAGGATACCGCAGCGGCTCAAACTAGCCGCTGCGCCTTGATGCGGTCGCTAAAAGACTTTGATCGGATGCTACTGGCCGGACGCTACGTTTGTGATCGGCTTTCTGGCCGGTACTTTCGGCGCGTACCTGCTCTAAACTGATGTTCGACAACTGCCCAGAGTAGTAGCCGGAGTCTATACCTGAGTCCGGTACTTGTACGGGCGCATTGTGGCCGGCCTGGTCACTGTTTGGGTCTCTCGCGGCGGGGAATGCCACCTTGGCACTAAATACGTGCTTGCCCACAAATTGCGTTCGAGTGAACGTGTAGAGTAGGGGCAGGCAGGTGCAGATGATACCGAGCCACATCTCAAGCAGTCTGTCGGGGTCAGCGGAAGACGAGGCTGACGATGGAGCGCGGTACGTACAGCCAAATGAAGTTGGCTACCATTCCCCAAGTTCCGTCCACTGGGACAATGTTCATGCCCTTCACGACGATTTGCACTCTGATGAGACTTATCACAAACACGCTGGGGTTGGTTAGCATGTACATACGTCGTGTATATGCGTCCTGGACTCACAAAGAGCCCGTCATGAGAAGTAACGCCGCGCCAATCTTCCGATGCATAGCGAGGTGGAGCTTTCTCATGATGAAGATGGGGAGGACAAGGAGCGCTAGATCGGTGGCTGCATTGATGCAGGCAGTAGTTAGGAAGTAGGCATTGAGATTGATGCATGTTCCCGTCGTGATGGAAAAATCCCAGTATTTGGCAATGGGCTGGCAAACCCAGGCGAAGCCAAATGCTGCCAGCGCACTGTTGATACTCGACGCTGCTACGACTGCATAGACGGCAAATCGGAAGCTCTTCTCGAACGGCGATATTCGCAGGTAGAAGAGCCCCAGCGAGACTTTTGTGAACAAGATGGAAAGATTGTAGAATATGGGGCCCGCAATGTCGCCGATCTTAGGGATTATCAGCATATACCCAGTAGATCAAGGCGGGGCGCGAATGGTCACAATACCTTCATCAATGCATGGAACCTTTCCGCTGGGACGTCCCAGATGTGGTTGCCCAGTCCATTCGTTGTTTCTACTCGGCGTCAGTTGCTTCAAGACATATTCAGGTGCTGAGCGTCTTACGGTAGCCGGTCAGAATGGAGAAGCCCAGGGCGAGTAGCTAAAATAGAGTCAGCAGCTCCCTTCGACGGAGACGCTCCCTAGATGCGTACCGTCGCGATGACAATTGAATCTGCAGAATTGCTTAGCGCGCGTACAAGAAATATCACTCCCAGGCCGCAAACTTACAGTCCTCCCACCCGACGTTTTCGAGGATGAAACGCTTGGTATACAAACGTATCGCACAGATGGGTATCGTAATTACAGCACCAAGCACAGATACGATGATGACGCGGTGCGCGATCGACTCGGGATTGTCGAAGTTGGGAGTGACACCTGGGGGAGGGGGCATTGCGCCGACGGCGGTACTGGAAACCATGCCCCGACGTGTCGCCGCGTGGTCTATGAGCAGGTCCTGGTAAGATCTGGGGGGATCGTGCAGTTGTTATGTCCTTGCGAAAGAGCGTGGCAGCCGTTGAAGGGAGTGATCGACGACTGGAGGGATGGGATGAAGCGCGAGACGTGACAGCTGGTTGCGGCGTAGAACGCCATGGTGTGTTTTTTCGCCGAGGGTTAGAGTTCCTTTCGGCCCGAGTAGTGGAATGGCTGACGGTAGCGTAGTCCGGTCCGTCGTCCCCGGGCCGTGCGGTTGGCCGAGCCGCGCGAAGACACTGGCATCGTTTCCGCCTCCCCGGCTGCGGCCCAAAGCACTTGTTGCGCATTTCTCTTCTTCTTATCGTCTGCTTACCTCCCTCGCATTCGCGTCGGGGAGGATTTACTTGGGTCAATGCGCAATGCTAGAACAATCGCAGGTATTTCCAGAACAAACTCTCGTTGCGGTTATCAAAACAGGCCAAAGAACATGCATTTGGCTGGATTCTTTAAATCTTCCTATTGACTGGTCTCGTCATGATTTTGCTTCGGAGGGAACGGCGCTCGTCTCTATGAGCTCAGAGTGGTCAAATCAGTGCTGTTCTACAGTGACGGCAGACATGACAAACAGGAGATAGGCTCAGAGTATCGACTCCCCCGGAAGAAGACCTTCTCTCCACCTATACGCCGCATGTGCATTGGCCCACTCCAACAACGCATCGTAATCCGTGCATTCATGTTCGGAGCCCTCTCCCGGGCCATCGCCTGTTTTCCCCTCCAGTGTCGTGTCGGCCGCGCACATGATTCCCTGGCGGAGGTAGTTGAAGCAATGCGCCGAGTGGTGTGCCACTTCCTCGATTAATTCGACACCCCCATAGCCCTGCTGGAAATGCTCCGCGAGGTACGATAGACAGTGTAGCTGGTGGAACACGGACATCATGTATCCTGGTCCATCATTTTGCCGGTCGAGCGCTACGTTGTAGGGTTCTGGGAGGTCGTAAGGAGCAGCGTCGTCTATTACGACGTATCCTCGGCTCGCTAGAACGAAATCGTTAGTTTTATTTGTCTTCGAATAGTATATCGACGATAGTGACTACCTGAGCTTAGTGGAATCCAGTTATGCAGGGTGTGGAGAGTGGTTGATTCGTTCAAGAACATGTCCTCTCGGGTGTATTTAGGATCATTGCGAAATGTGTATATCTTTCGTGGCACTTTGTAGCATGTTAGCCCCAACCTCTGTGCACCAAGTCTCTCCTAAACACAATGGGCGACGAGTCATACGTTGAGGCACAGGCGATCTTCTCAACGTTTCTTTCGCTGGAGTCGGGCGGAAGAACAACAAGAAGACTATTGCTGAGGCCATAGCGAGCTCTAGGAGGAGCCGCAGATACCACGTCGCCCTCTTGCGGGGACTGTGATCTTCATGCGGAGACGGGGAGGCATGTTCGCTGACGTGAGACTGGATGAAAGCCTCGCTTTCTTCGGAGAAATCGTGACTGGGCTTCATGATGCAAGAGCACCTCAAAACCCCAAATCAGGGAGGAAGAAGAGTATATATGCATATTTCTTGATTTAAAGTGTCTATATCCCAGCCTAGGGAGCGAATTTAGGCTATTTCGGGGTGTGGTAAAGTGATGGGATTCCCAAAAGAGTTTAGCTTGTGTGAAATAAAGTAAGTACCACCTAGGCACACGTCTTCATCTACGATAAGTTAGATGATTGATTCAACATACTTGAATAATCACGCTACTCTGTTTTCTCTGTCCGAAGTATTACGCAGAACCCTTTCTTAAGAAAAGTTAAAGAGGTATACGAAGGAGCCAATTTTTTATTGGATCTTATTCCAAAAGATAGTTGCCCAATGGGATCCATTGTTACTCAGCAGGATATCCTCTGAGCTTATAGTAAAGTATCTGGGGCCATCATCTTGCGCGAGAAGAAAGTTAAGTGAAGACTAGGTAGGGGCTAGCATTTATAAGAAGAAAAGAGCAATCCACTCTAATTATCCGCACATGTTTGAGAGATAGGACTCCAAAGTTGGGCCTCTAAACCAAGCCATATCTCTAGTAAGATCCATTCTCCACAGTCCGGCAAGATATAGCGGCAGTGTTCTACCTTCAGCCCTTTCGTAAGACTTGTTTCGAACTTCGTATATAGTAGAAGCCGCGTCAGAAATAGCAAGTAATCGATCGGTGTTGTATACCAAGCTTAGAGAACTGTATGTCGTCACAAGACAGTCCCATGGCAAGGCTTCGAGTTGGAAGCGTCTATATATGTGGCCTTGCGATGATGTTATTCCTCGTACGTTTTTGAATATGAAGCCCCTTGATTTGATGCCTTTGTATAGAAGCGAAAGTCTTGCTTGACCACACTCGCAAAGTTGTCATTTGAGCACACTCGAATACGACTCCGGAACCGCAGAAGTGAGGTACTCATAGAGATAGCCAACGCTCCTGTAATACCGATGCGGAGGTCCAAAGGGGAATTCTTTTGCAAGGAGAATTTCCGATCTTGTGATTGGCCAAAGTGTGGCCTCTCTTCCGTCAAGTTAGATGATAAAGCAATAGGATTGAATGGCCACAGTTAGGATCGACAGCCGGGGAAGGAACAGCCGTGGGTCTGTCTGGAATTGCGGAATTATCTTAGTGCTCGTGGAGCTAGTGGGTACAATACAGATTACGCAATTTGAATAAAATGTTTCCATTCTCTGTGGTTCATATTGCCAGTCTTCCTTGTTATCTTGTTGGATGTGTAACGTAGATCTAGGAAAGAACGCATCAAGTTGAAATGATAGTAGATTTTTCTTTAATATTTTTATAAATATAATCTTGTAGATATTTATACCCTACTAGATAACTTGTTATATAAACAAGTAAGGCCCAGTCGGGTAGTTGTCTGTGCAAGATGGAATACTGTTACAATTTTACTATTTCTCTAACGAGCTTCGGAATTTTGATTTTTAGGTTTAGATTACTACGAGGCTATTGGATAGTCCTACCGAAAAATAAATGGCTTGGCCTTGGCCTTGGCATTAGCTTTTCATCACTACTTTTATCGTTCTATGTAAAGAACATCCCCCCTCTAATACCGGTGATATTTGATTGAATTTTTACAAATTATCCAGTCGAGATTGACACCGATTTAATGGCGTCCGAGACACCTGTGGAAACGCCTCAGCCGCCCATTGCTCCAAATCAAGCGAAGGACCCGGTGGAAACCTTTACTCTCAAAGACGGCAGAACTCTCGCCTACGCAAGATATGGAGCCAGCATAGGTTCAAGAACACTTCCAATATTCTACTTCAATGGGACCCCAGGTTCCCACCTCGAATGCCAGCTCCTCAACCAGCCCGCGCTAAATCTCGGAACCCCACTCATTGCAACGGACCGCCCCGGCTTTGGTCGTTCCAGCTGGCAAGATAATCGCACTCTGCTCCAATGGCCGCAAGACATTCTTGAGCTTGCTGATCATCTTGGTATCTCCAAGTTCGGCGTCCTCGGCCTGTCAGGCGGCGGGCCTTACGTACTCGCATGTCTCCACGAGATACCGCGAGAGCGTCTCATCGCCGCAACAGTCGTCTCAGGGATGTACCCACTCACTTTCGGTACTGCTGGAATGATGTGGCAAACCCGTGCACTCTTTTGGGTTGCTGGTATCTCGACATGGATAGCTGAGAAGATGATAGACCTTACAATGGGCCGAATGCTGCGCAATACAGATCCGCAGAAATTGATTAAGCAGATTGAGAGCCAATCCGCGACACTACCGCAACCGAAGGCAGATAAAGAATGCATGAAGCAGATTTTGGAAGATGATGTCCTATCTGGGGCGTATATTGGGTCGACGAAAGAGGCGTTGAGGATTTCGAGTAAAGGTGCAGCATGGGAATTTTGGTTGCTTGGCTCGGACTGGGGGTTTAAGTTCGAGGATCTGGATGCAAGCCGACTGACAATTTGGCACGGAGGTCTAGATGTCAATGTTCCAGTGGGAATGCCCGATAAAGCTGTTGAACTATTGCCCAACACAGCGTACAAGCGCATGGATTCTGAAGGCCATCTCAGCCTCATCGTGAGGCACAACGACGATGTTCTTTCTCATCTTCTCAAAAAGTTATAGTTCTGCTTCGCATTCTGTAGGCAATTCTATCTCGAATAAGACAGCGTCTCTTATTCGCTTTACGGCTAGTTATATATTTTCATGCCCCGAGGATCCCGAATCGGCTCTAGAGGACGTTGGATCAATCGGAATACAAGCAAAGAGAACCTATCCACAGATGACTTAAACCCTAGCTTTCTACAAGTCGCTATGGACGAATTTAATCGTACCTAGGTACCCTATTTTGGAAATAGCTGTGAATACTCCATAAGGGTACACGACCCGTGCTTAAGGAAGGCGGTGATTCTGCAGATTCAGATATAAGATTCGTTTTTTCATACTCCGCGTACGTGGACATTATATATATCACACCGTGGGCACTTATCCTCATCAAACGACCAGGAATAATTGCGTGGCATGTAGCTCTCGGTCACAGCACAGCGCAAAAGCCCCTTAGTTGTGAGTAAACCTTTGTTGAAGATCACAGACAATTAAAACGAACAGTAAAAGCTCCTTTCTCGTCGCCTGCCAGTATTGATGCGAACAGGTCATTTGAGTCAAGCTTATAGAAAAGCCCTTAGCATACGCACATTAGTCTTCCATCAGGCCGCAACTAGAACTCTTTCAAATTTCAATGAACATACAACACGCTATTGTAAAGCTCAACTGCTGGAAGGTCTCTTTGCACAATTTCCCAGTGCCAGGCGCTCAAACGGTACGACAACATTGTTGTAAAATTCCAGTGCCGGACGCCAGTCTGCCTCCGCTGTCGCCATAACGCCGTTACCAAGTACCTGCTGCACCTCGCTTTTCATCTTCTCGTCGGCGCGTGTGAGACACCACCGTACTGCGTCACGATACGGGGTGCCAACCCGAAACGCCATCTCTCTATCTACAAAGTAAAGCACGCGCTTCTGCAATTCCTTCGCGCTAGCCTCGGTGAAGTTGTTCATCTTAGTCAGTGGCTGCGGCGGCTTCGCGCTAGCGGTGCTAGGTTTTTTGTTGTCCAGAAACGATGCCAGCGGCATCCACCGCGCAATTTCGACAAGAACGAGCCCGAACGAGTACATGTCGTATTGAATGCGGTATGGGTTGGGAGCCTGACCTTGGTAGAAAGGATGTTGGTATATGGCACGGTTGACATCTCTGTAGCATAGTTTGCCCAAGCTGCGCTCCATGTGTTGTCTGGAGTACTCGAAGCCCGTTAGGAACGGAGAGGTAGTGTCGAAAACGTCAGGTATCGTCTCTAATTTCAGGACAGTCTGTTGAGGGAATAGTATGTTTTCGCTGCGGATGCTCTTGTGTAGCCAGCTACTATTGAACAGGCCAGAAACGGAACTGGCAAGAATGCCCGCAAGGGTGATACGGGCTTCCAGAGGCGGCCTGATGGAGGTTTTGTCTGCAAAGAGGTCCAAAAGCGAAATTGGCACCCGCGAAGACAACGTTCGTGGTATTGTCGTGGGATAATCAAAAGCCATCCACCAGCACTGTCCTGAGATATCGTGGATATACCCGATGCATCTGAGGGTCCGCAAGTCCCCTCGCTGAACGCGAAGCAGTAGCACTATCCGCTCAATCCGATCAGATAATAAGCTGAACTCCTCTTGAGTTACATTGGTTGGATAAGTTTTCCTCTCAAGCAGAATCAACCTATCCGGAACTGATGTTCGCCGCGTAACCATGCGAGTGGTTGAAGTGTCCCGAAAGTCATCCAAGCAAGGAAAGTCTGCGAGAGGTAACGAGAATTGAGATTCAGAGAGCGATGAATCTGTACTCGGCATCCTATCTGATAGCGCAAGTCGTCCACAGAGATTGTTGATAGGCACATCCTGGATGCCCACAAGTGCTGCACTCCTGACTAATTGTAAAGTTGCTACATCTTCGATTGTGCCTACAATTACGGCATTGAGGCGTGCCCTATCCTCTGCCAGCTTCTTTTGTTGGGAGTCGTTGAGCAGCTGGTTTAGCTTTAGAACGTGAGTCTCGACTGCTTCCACGAGCTCTTGGAAGCGGATCTTGTCGCGGACGCCCCACCTCATCTTCTTCAGCGTCGAAATGCGACGAACTGCTTGAGGGGCCATGCTCTCATCGTCTTCTAGAGGAGAAGTTGTTTTGATTCTAGTAGCATGGAGAGCCTTGTTGAGATTATATAGAAACTTTTGCAGCTTCTTGGACTCATCGACCTCGGCGTCGTCATTAATGAGCCCATAACGTGTTCGCAGCTGCTCCACGTCTTCAAACAGCGCCGTGAGCTTCTTTAGAATGTGATCGACGAGCTCGACGACAGGGAGTAGGCACTCGTCAAGCGAGTCTCCCGTGTTCTCGTAGCCTGCATTGCGGCTCCACAGGTGGAAGCGAGTTTGCTCGATGTCTAGACGAAGGATGAGGTCGTTGGCGTCGTCGGAGAAATGGAGTGCTGCCTTGAAGGTGGTCCATGCTTTGGCTGCAAGGGTGAAGGATAGGGTCGCGAGCGCGACGGGATCGACAGGCAAGACCATCACGAAGAGCTTTGCAGACTCGGCGATATTTCAATTCAGCTTGTGAAATTGACAACCTACAAAAGTCACGGTTTTTTCGCAGCTCCTATTTCTACAGCCGACGCCAGATATACACCTTATTATCGTATCCCTGCATGTGGAGGCTGTGCCTTTGCAGCTTGCGGCAAGGCGCACCTCGAGTCTCGGCCACGCAGCCTTGTCAGATACACTACAATGTGAGGTAATGTACATTATCAGTGTGCAGCAGGCATAGGCGATAGGCTACTGCTAAGGAATTTCACTAATAGATATGGGACTTCTGCTAAGTTATTGTGTATTCAGCCTGTAAGCGTTGTTATAAACAAGCAAGTAGGGACCTTTAGGATCTCAATTACCGCACTAACTACGTACACTTGCTACCCCTCACATCGCAGTAGACGGATGATAGGCTGACTGCGCTTGAAAGAGGAAAAAGCAATGCCTGCAATGACGCTCCTAGTTCCTAAGTACACGACATAAGAAGTGCCTTTTTAGCGTTCCGCCTTGACGGACGATTTCAATATCTCTTACCGGTTTCTTTGTTCCACATTCTGAGGCCGGAGTTATTTTTCTCATGAGAGGTATACATCATGTCGGAGTACAGCTTTCCGTCGGCTTTCAGTTCAGCCCCACTCACAGCGCCTCCTCATTTCAGCCACCAAGCCGACAGTAACATACACAAGGCAACAATAAGCACGTCCAAATACACCGAGCGCACCGGGAACCTCTCATCATTCGTGTGCCATGTCCTCTACCTCCAGAAGAAACTACGAGATGAGGAAGGCCTGGGAGGCTTCATTGACGATAACGTTGAGCGCGTCATCAGCAGGGCAAAGTTGGGCGAGGGCCACCAGTTCACTGTCTACTCCGCGCAGGCCAGCTTCAAACGACCTATGAGGCATATCAACGCCAACGATCCAGGACAGATTATCGCGGTCAAGGTGTTGAAGACGAAGGTGGCGAAGCCGATGGTAGACGAGGAGTAGGCGTTCTGCATTAGGTGATTGCAAACGAACATAGCTGATTTTATCGTAGTGACAACCCGTTGCACAACTGGAGCAGCATCCTGCTCGAGGTTCGCGCCCTCATGCACGAGCACCTGCGCTACCACCCCAATATAGTGCGTCTGCTGGGGTTCACTTGGGCTCCGGGGTTGGACTCGCCGACAGGCGCGATGTACCCGATGCTCGTCATGGAGTACGCTCGATTTGGCTCATTGAAGTCTCTGCAGGCACTCTCAGCACCCCTTAGCTTTGCGGTCAAGCAGAAGCTATGCCACGATGTCGCCAGAGGCCTATCGATACTACACGCGTGTGGCATTATTCACTCTGATCTAAAACACGAGAACGTTTTGGTGTTCGACAATCCGTACGAAGAGCCCCCTGGACAGCCGTACCTCGCAAAGCTTGCGGACTTCGGTGGTGCGGTGATGGACATGAAGTACACGCCGTCGCAGAGCCTGAAGCTTGGCACGATTCCGTACCAAGCACCCGAAGTGTCCGAGGAGCTCTCCGCCAACGATTTGAAGAAGACGGATGTATATTCGTTTGGACTACTGTTTTGGCGAACGCTACTAGATGGCAAGAATCTTTTCGAGGAGCTCTGGCTTGCTTCGGACGCTTTGAAACCAGAGGTTCTCTTGTGGCATTTGAAGAAGGAGGACAAGAAGATGCTCGATAGAGCTTTTGAGAGCATTGGGGGGTATTTACCTCGGGGAGCATCAATCGAAACCCTAGAGCTGATTTCATTCGTCCTAAGAAGGACCCTTAGAACAGATCCTGCCGAGAGAAATCTCGCAGCCGCACAAGCTGCCCTGAGAAATGGACATGTAAAGGGTATTGCAGAACACTTGGCAGATATGGAGATTCGGAACCGGAACGAAACATTTGAGCTACAAGACGGTATCCAGCGGCAGGCGTTCAATGTGGACCGAATCGGGTTCCAGCTTGGCCAAAGGGGGGACTTTTACGACGCGCAGCAGAATCTACCAGGCTACAGGTCCGAGCTACCGCACCCTGCAGCAGGTCAATTTCTCTTTGAGCCGATGAATGTCAAATCACTGCTTTCGTGGGAGCAGCAGGTCGAGATTGTGAAAGAGCTTAAATCAGCGGCGCGAGCTAAGGATGAGGTATCCCCGCTTGGTATACCACCATTTAAGGCCGCGTTCTACGTTTTCCAGTCTTATCTCGCAGAGTTTGGTGTGGCATTTGACGCGAATGAGGTCTGTTACTGGCTTAGCTTAGCCGCGGAGCCGGACGACAAATGGGAAGATGAGATTTTCGCACAAGCATGGCTGTGGCGCGTATGCAACGCGCTACAATGCCCTCAGCCAGTATCAGTGAACACATCCATTCAGTACTTGAGGAATAGCATCGTATGTGGATTCAAGGAGTGTGCGAGGGATTGGAAGGCTTACATCGAGATGCTAACTGATGCTTCTGAAAAACAGAGGCAGATGAAGTTGCTCAAGAAATATCAGAACATGCTACAGACGTATGCTGGCGGCGTGGGAATGTGGTATTATTTTCCACGAACCATCCGCAAAAAGTACAATCTGTTTAATTTGGATGTTCTTGACCAGCAGATTAGGGAAGAGCTTGGAGAACACCACGAACAGTGTTTGTTGACAACGGACCAGTCTAATTTCGAAAAGGCAGACGAAATCGAGCATCGTTTCGACAAAATCTACGTTAGCAGTGCTGGTCATGGTTTGCTACACTTCGCTGCCACTTTTGGGAAAGTCGACGTCCTGAAGCATTTACTTGATACCTATAAATGCGACGTTGACCGGGCTAGCACCTTTAGATACGACACACCTCTTGTTTGCGCAGTCCGCAGTGCCCAGTATGACTGCGCGATGTTCCTGCTCCAGCAGGGTGCCCAGCCTGGTATGGTCAGCGATGGAGGAGAAGGGCCGCTACATTGTCTATGTGGATTCGAAGCGGAGCAAGAAGAGGAGATGCGAACTGTTGCCAAGCATCTCATCGATGCGGGAGCAGATATCGAGGAACTTTCAAGTACCAGCGGTAGCCGGGGCATTGCGGCAGACTGGGACAGATTGCTTGATATCTCAACAACGCCGCTTGGGAGAGCAGTTATTTCCCGGAATAATGGCGCAATAAAAGTCTTGCTAGACTTGGGCGCTGACCCGAGGGGAAAAGGGCGGCCTTCTAATGAGGAAGCAATGTCTCCAGTCGAGATCGCGGGCATGCTGTTCTACCCGGAGGTGCTGGAGACCTTGCTTCAAAGATCGGGTGGACATCCGCACACTAGCTTGTTTGACGAGGCTTGGGTACTTAAAGCCGCCCACGAGAGAAAAAAGAATTCGGTGGATCCATCATGTCTGCAGAGCAGACTTGTCCGGCTGGGCTCCCAGTATAAGTCCGCTATCTTGGACACTTTTCGTCTTATCCATCCATCACATGAAGATCCTGAGCACCCAAGCACCGCTGCCAATCATGTTCTGTACTGGGAGGTATATTTAGGCGACGCGGACATCGTCGAAGCCCTACTAGAGCTCGGCCATGACCCGAATGGTACCGAGGAATTCAGACCACTTCAGGCCGCCGCCACGACGAGAAATTGGCGAGTGTTCAAGCTACTGCTACGCTTCGGAGCAGACGTGCACCAGCGATATCTGCACCATCCCGACGTCAGGATGACATTTCTTCATGCCATTGCTTGGGCGACACAGGGTTCGAGGACGCCAGACGGAGTCAAAATTGCTGAAGACCTGCTAGCAGCAGGTGTCCCGGTCGAATTGCCGCTGGAGCAGTGCCCAATCACCCCTTTTGCTCAATGCGTAATAAACTGTTCCTTTGATGTTGCGGATGTGCTTTTCGCTCATGGAGCAGAATTTAATCCAGTGTACGCTCGTCCGCCGGGCCAAGGGCCGCCGATCAGCCTGCTCGGGGGGCTGGTCATTCAACCAAATGAGACAACTCTCGAATCGATACATTACCTTAAAAAACTAGGGTCGCATGTAACTTCAGAGAATCTGTTAGAAGGATCGACTGAACATGTAACCGCGGGGAAAGAGGGTAAATCGTCTCTCGCGCTACAGATGCAGACTTTGCGGTTGTCGCCAGCGAAGCTAAGTCCGATTGGGATACCATCATGCAAGATGAGCGTCCTCCATCAGGTAGCGCATTGGACGCACGATACAATGGCGTACAACTGGCTAGCCTCCATTGAGATCATGAAACTCCTACTGTCCACATTCGATGATGCTGATATCATCAACGAGTGGTACCCAGGAGTCTTGACGCCTCTGGGCATTGCTGCTATGAATCTGAACGTAGACTTCGTCCGTATGCTTCTAGAGAAAAAGGCTGATCCTTCGATCGGACTCGCTCTCGACCATGCAGGTCTCGAAATTCTCTCTAGAGGAGTTGGCGTTGAGCGAACACCTATCCGTGGCACACCTCTATGTATGTGTCTAATGACTTATGAGGCCATCCTTGTGAAAATTGAGAGTGCCAGCTCCGCTCTTGTGAACATTGCGCCTATTGAGTACTTGTTCTCGATGGCAAGTAAGATTGTGCAGCTTTTGCTGCCGCTGAGCCAGGACGAAGGGGCCTTGGAGTTGTGGACTGCTTTACAGGTAAGGGGAGACGAGCTCATGACGGCCAAGAAGCAGGCAACGCTGGACACAAAAGGTATCATGCAACATGATGACAAACCTGTGGACCTGTCTGCTCTAACAGAAGAGAGACCGTCGGGCTGGTCAGAAGGATGCGAGATGACAGACGAAATGACATTGCGTATCTTCCTACACCATATGCGGAACGACTTTCCTTGGCCCGACTTATGAGGAACTTTAGGAGATGATATAGCAGAAGTACAACTATTTTTCTCGCCCTTCATAATTCTAATACGGTATGAAAGATAATTAGTAGCGAATACGATTGCAATGACGAATCCCTATGCAATTACATTATAAGCACAAACCGATATACTACATGCACGCCTAGTTAGGCCACGGAGAGCCCTCATGTATCTTGATTGCTTCATCTCTCAAACCTCTTGGCTGTATACACAACCGCTGCATTCGACCAGAGGCCCAATCAGTGTCACGTGACCAGGGATTTAGCATACCCCTGAGGGAATTGGAGGTTCACACTCTGAAATCAACATCGTAAGTCCACATTTCTAATTCTCAGTTATCAATAACAAGGGATGTGCTACAGTATATGTAGAGGCAAAACAATATTTAAGCAATGACAAGTACTCGAGAAACCTGGCTGATTATACCCAACAATGCCTCCCCAGCCATCACACTGTGAATGAGGCCTCCGTATATAAATATGTACCAGTGCTCCGTTCGTCGTAGTATAACAGGAAAGTGACTACCAAGAGTATCCAGATTTGATCTCCTGGCCACATCTTTCAGTAATGCCTGAGCGAATAGCAATGACAGGTGTGTACTACTTACCAGGCTTTACATGCCTGCTCAAGTATCCAATCCGTTTATAATCAGCTTAAATGATATGTCTACCAACAAGTGAATAGATGATTTGGCCAGTCAAGCTTCGGCGCCAATTGCCTCGCCTCTTCTTTGGTAAGAAACTCGAGTGGTTCAACAAGAGTGGAATAAAATTCCACCCTAGGCTAGAGATTGCGGACTGCGTATGACAAAAGAAAAACACATGTAAGTGCTTCTTGAAAGGCCTCTTGGTCGATACTAAGCACCGCCTACACAAAGACGTTTTCATATCGCGAACAGCGTCAAAGAGAGAGCGAGAGAGAGAGGATATGCTGTATTTCCTCTCCGACACATTGACAAGACCGTGATAGACACCTATGACAGATAATCTACTCTACTACAGACTATTACCAAGACAAAAAAACAAGAAAGAAAAAAGAGAAAAAAAGCTGCCCAGGCGTGGTGTGACGTACTCGAACCCAAGGCAACCTCGCGCGCGAGGCATCACACCAAACCCCCTCTGACGTAAACAGCCCATCGTCAGAAGCCCACCCAATTAACCAATGTGCTATCTTGGTTTTTCTAGTTGTTATATTAATTCAGAGAGAAATTCTAATATATATACAGTTATAGAGTAGGGGCAAAATACAAGGCAGACAAGAGTGAAGAGGTCTGTGCGCGAAATAGCTATAGCGTTTGCTTTCACCTTTTGCAAGCGCCTTGTAATATTAAAGTTTGAGTGACAGGTTTGTTTACCTTTAAATCTAAAACAATTGACGGTCGCTGCTTTCTAAAACACGATTCCCGTGCACACAGACAACAAACATCTCTGCCTTTCCACTGGTGTATGGCCATACAAAGTTGTCAACGTCTCCCCCGCAGTTCGAGCATAGTGGCACCCATGACGGGTAGCCCCAAACATGTGAGTTTGAAGGCGCTCTCAACTTTCATACCCTCACGGATTGAAAATACTTCAGAACAAGATGCTGGGTTAGCGGTTCAGGTAAATGACTCAGCATGCATCTTTTATTGCCTCGGGAAATGAATTGGACCAGTAATACCAGTATACATTCTTCTGTTCTAGGGAGGTAAGGATTCCGTTGCGGTGATGATGCTAGTCCATAGCGTCTTACTAAACTACATCACGCTTGATGATTCCTATAATTCTTGGCTAAACTCGTCTGGCCATACTTTTAAAATCAGCGATGATGAAGATGTAGGCATCCTAAGGAGAGTCTCCTCCCATATCCATATGGCGAGAAGAGTAGTAGCCATCCCCGGTGCTAGTTTATGAACACCGGGCCAGAGTCGAGGGTTCTCGTTCTGATGAGTGAGAGGGATGTACAGCGCTCTCCATCCAGGCCAGCCCGGAAGTATACTCCTCCATATCCCTACGCGCCTCTCCCCGGAGATGTGGATTTTCAAGGCAGAACAGGATGCAGCACTTCAATGTACGAGCTCTTAGCATAGAATTCGCGCAAGAACGGCTCTCCGATTTGCTCGTCAAGGCTCTAGCCGTCTTAGGATTTCGAGACGCAGGAGGAAACATTCTCGCTAATGTTGGCGCAAAGCACGTACACGAGTAAATACCGCCTTTGCGACCGCCTACGAAGTTTCTAGAAAACGACTTATGTCTTCGAGTTCAGCTTCTAAGCCCTGTTCTATTCCAGATATCCATAGGAAACCTAAAAACCCCTCAGATTATGATACGTATGACACGCAGGTTAACCGAGGGCAATACCTTAAGGAAAAACCCCTGACTATCACAGATTACGTGGTTCATCAAGTCGCTACGCTCAATACCATACCCGTCTTCTCTTGAAATACCGAAACGGAGAATCGTGTGAGCAAATACCACTTAAGGAAATGAGAGCAACACTTTTGAGTTATGTATGGTCGCTATATGTTAGATGTTGTATTGGAAGGATCTGTTCTAGGTTTCAATATATGCACCATTTAAGAGATGATGCTATTGGATTGTACGAATGACGACAGGTCTTGTCAGAAGATGCGCTGTTACTTGACTGAGGCGTGTCGAAAAGGCTTTGAAAGGATGTTGAACGCATGAGGCGAAACGTGGAGAGGGAATATATTCTCCTGACTCATTCAAGCACCATGTCTAGTAGCGTCCAGATCACCTTCTCCAACTCATACGACATCTTATTCTAAGAGCAGCCAGATGAGAAGGATATCGTTTCCAAAACCCAACGACGTATTACCTCGTTTAATACGTATACTTCCTTCAAAACCATATCATCTAATAACTTCGCTACAACTTCATTATGGAACACTGTGGTATCATTCTTATGACTAAAATGTAACATGAAGAAATCGTCAATCATGTCGTTTGAGTCTGCGACTAGCGGGCCTTCGTATGTAACCTGTGAATAGTCTAAAATCGGAAATCTTGTTCTTGTAGAGGTATGTGTCATTATCATCTTCGTTGTCAGACGATCTGACGTGGATCTCAAGCGCTGCGTCGGCGAGACTGGGGAGATCGCCATGATCACTCATTTCGCCATTTAGGTAGAAGGAAATGCGGGGATTTTCCTGGATACATTAATCAAAATTGACTGAACGAAAAGTCGAGAAATGACCCTGTCGTACTTGACTGGGGGATACTGAGAGACTGGGAAGTTAAGGATGGAGAAAAGCTGGTCGTTCCTCTCGGGCTTGTAAAGTATGCCGGATTTTCGCCGGGAACTTTTTCGCGATCAGGGCCGGGAGTTTCATCGATAGGTGGTGCTTTTAGGAGAGATGTGGGCAGGTACATGATGGCGAAAGCGGAGACGAGCGGCACGAAAAGCACATACAAGCAGAAGAGTCTTATGATTTCGACTATAGGGTAATGATATATTGTGAGAAATGCTGTGGATAGAAACAGGTCAAGCTAGGCAGAGAGTACTCACGGTCGACTTGAAGTTTGATAGGAGTGTTGAAGAATTGGGGAACGATCTCGCATAAAACAGTTTTTGGCAAGACTTTCTTCCTGCGCCTTTCTGGATTCTGTAAAAATGTAGATAATATAGAAGAGGATAGATTATTAGGTAGACTATGTCTTATGCAGCAGCAGACAAATCTGAGATCGCTCATATGAGCACCGTATAAGCTTCATAGAACATGACCTGCTACTACAGAGCACTCCCAGCTTCAGCAGCCCCTGGGAAAGACATGAGTTTTGTCCAGAAGTCAGTTCCACCTGCCTGGAGGTCCTCGAACTCAGGACAAGCGAGACTCAGAATTGGCGCGGAAATAGTGTCCGTGATGAGCTCTAACGGCATCGCGAGAACCTTGAAGAGAGTGCTGAGACTGTTTGGTGCGAACGTCTTGACAACTTCTAGAACGAAGCACAGAAGGCCGTTCCCTTCGAGGATGGAGGTGGCCGTGAGAATGCCGCCCGTGATATCGGTAAAATCCAGCCCGACAAAGGAATTTACTTTTCCCATGTTGCCACCAATAGATAGAACGGTGGGGTATGTCAGATACCACTCGAGCAGGTCGATGTTGAGCTGGACAAGGCTATAATCCACGGGAATTCGGTACCAGTTGGAAGGAATCTGCTCCTGGCCTTTCTTGTACACCAGGCCGGAAGGCTGGCTTTCGTCGTCGTACACGGCCCAAAAGGATTTCAATACATCTTTGGCTGCTTTGGGGTAAGCCTTCATTCTTGTGTAAAAGCTGTAAGGATAGCTGAGGGTACGTACTCATTTGGCCTAACGGATGCTCAGCGGAGTGGTTGCTCAAAAGACGAATAGCAAATGCGTATCCAGCATTTCGTCCGATCATTCCCGTGTAAGGCCCGCTGTAGAAATACGGGTTTGAGGCCACGCTCTCCTCAAATCTTTTAGCAATGCGTGCACCGACTTGGTCGAAAGTAAGGACGCCGTCTCCCATCGAGTTATAGATATCCATAAACATAGTCATGTTCATAGTAGCTGCATCTCCAGTAGCATAGATATCATTGCGAGTATTAGAGGCGTCGGCTTCGATGAAGTTATGAGAGGCAGATAGGCCGCGGGGAGTTCCTATATGATGTCAGTATGCCCCTGATTCGGACAATTGAGGATCTCTCATACCCAGAAGTCCAAACAAGTCACCGAGGATGTTGCCCACTTTACTAGACTCCCCACCGATCGAATATCCAGGGTCAAGGGAAAGGGGGTTTCCCGAATACACTGTGCCCATGACAGCAATTAATGTAACCAAATCGATACCCATACCGTACACTGTTTCTGATGAGTCTCTGTGTGCCATAATTTTCATTTCTCATTCCACTGACCTTCGTTTACGGCTGCGATCGTTTGCACCAGCTGTATTCTGTCAGACAAGCCTTTCAACATAATGCGACGTTATGACGTACACTCGCGACTCCATCCCGAGGGATATACCCGTGATTCGCAAGGGCATTCAGGCCGGGACATGGCCCTCGTTGATCACCTGCGTCAAAGTTCGGCGCTTGAAATGCATGTTTGCCAGAAACTATTCGCAACTGTCAACTTCGTGCGCGAACTTGGAAGGAAGGTCATCAAATACCGTCTACCGGCGTTTCATTGGAGACCAGCAGGCGCTTATCACGAAGCTCGACTAGCGCTCTATGAATTTGTTCGGGTGATGCCTTTATTTTCGCGAGATTTTCTGCTGTAGGAAAAGAATGGACGAGCAAAGAGAGACCCAGCAGTGGAAGTGTTAACCACGCCGAAAAAAACATTATCGTTGCTTCAAAAACGAAGGGAATGAACAACGGTATGGTTGAACAGAACGACTTTCTTGGATGTGCGGTTGACAATATGTAGTAATTCAGAAGCCCCTAGTGGTTGCGGCAATTGTGACCCGGGCAGCCGTTGTCTGACTTCTCCAACCGATGCTGAATAGCGCTGCTGATCTTGAAGCTGTCAAAGTCTCTGAGCAATGCGTGATAGCGATCGCCATGACATGGCCTAAGCCGTGTAGTTGAATTTGGAGGTCTCACCACCAGCTTGGATCACTCCTATGGTATCAAGCGAAATTAGTGTATGTGATCAGTGCACACGGGGAGGAGGCCAGGGGAAGCTAAAACTGATGCCGAGCGCCTTGCCGTATTATACCAATTAATGAACTTTACGGCGCTGATTTATCGCAAGCTCGCTTTCTATTATGTTCAAAACAAGCGAGTAGGAGCTTTTGATACCCCAGTCGCCGCACAGACTGTGCACAGTACTGTTGCTTAGTACCACGTTAGCGTCGGTCCGTTAACAGGGCCTTTTGGCCTGTAGTGGACATGGGGTTCACAGACATGGTTGGAACGGAATTTGAAACACAATCGAAGACTTCTCGGGATCGAGTCATTGAATGCTGTGGGGTTGTTTTCCGTGCCTGCCAATTCGACCTAGGAGTGAGGCGGTCAACGGGGTTGTCAAATTGTCCACACTGTTGGTTTTCTCGACTCTGTATTCTCTTCGGATACCGCTAGGTGCTTCTCCATGGTAAAATTTAGTCTAAGAGGAATTCCAATTTTTTTAAAAGGGCCTATCGCGATGGAAATAGTATCGTGTACTTAATTTACTCTAGACCTATGCTAGAGTCAACAATATAGTCGAGGAAACCAATGCAAGAGGCGCGTGCTACATTAATTATAAACAGTTTTTCGATGAAATATCTATTCGTCTACTTTTTCAATTTCATCAATGATGTTATATACTCCATATGGGGACCGGAAGAACACAAGCTAAACATTGCAGAAACTGATAACAGAAAAGACAGCTTTCTACATACAATTTGTTGGAAAAGTGCTAAACGCCGCAGAATGTGGCTAAATCCTACCCAACGCTAGATAATTTCAGCACTCTAAGCAAATTTGTCCACTTTGGGGGCTGTCTCACAACTTCGGTCCTGAGCCACTGAGTTCCCCTTTTGCCATTTCTCTTAGATCTTTCCTCAAAATCTTTCCACTAGACGTACGTGGAATGGCATTCATGAAGCAAACGCCACCGCGAAGTTTCTTATACGGGCTCATTTGTACTTCAATGAATTTCGAAATATCCGATGCAGATATTTTAGTTTTGTCGGCAACAACGTAAGCTCGAGGCACTTCATTACCATCCTTAGTTTGAATTCCAATGACGGCAGCATCAGCAATGAGCGGATGGCTGATGAGTATCCCCTCAATCTCAGCTGGAGCAATTTGGAGGCCCTTATACTTAATGAGTTCCTTCTTGCGGTCGACAATGAAAAGCTGGCCATCCTTGACCTGCGCGATATCGCCAGTCCGCAGCCAACCATTCACAAAGCTTTCTGAGTTCGCGCCAGGGTTGTTGTGATAGCCTGTTGTTATGAGGGGACCCTTCAGCAATGCTTCTCCGGGTTGGCCATCAGGAACATCGTTATCGTCATCATCCACAATCCTACGATGCAGGTAATTAGCAAGTCATTTTGTCTTGTATATCTATGTATTGGATTAAGGGTAAATAGACGAACCTCAGAAGCATGTTTTGCATTAAAGGGCTGACACTCCCTAGATATCCGTCCGTCTCATAGGGCGGCATGTGAGTGCAACCTCCACAGGCCTCGCTCATGCCCCAAGTCTGGCTGATGAACACTGAGCCTTGGCCCATCTTCGCACCTGCAGCCTTCTGCAACGCTGCACTTATGGGGGCAGCCCCAGTGTAGGCGATGCGAATGCTGTCGAGCTGATCTGTTACCATCGGGTGCTTTGCGATAGCATAGCAAATAGGTGGGACGGTGAAAAAGGTTGTGATGCGGTGATCTTTGCAGTATTTTAAGAACTCAGGAAATGAAAATTTGGGCATCCAGAATACAGTCCCGGCATCGTAGAAGGGGTTGATGAAGTAACCTTGGATGCCGGCTATGTGAGCAGTGGGAAGATGGGCGAGAGTGCGGATGTCGAGGTGAGGCTCGTTTCGAGAGGCGTACGTCCGGCGGTTGGTGGCCGCAGGAATCATGGCCTCTGCAATGATGTTACGATGGGAAAGGCGAACTCCTTCGGATAGGTTGTTAAATTGATAACCGCATATTCAGAATTGTGATGAAGAGTTACCTTTAGGCAGACCGGTAGTGCCAGATGAATACAACAAGCAAAGCAAACTTTTGCTCAGCTCCTCTGGATCCGTGATAAGATCCCAGTCCATCTCAGGGCCCAATGTGTATTTCCACCCGCTAGTGGCACTTTCCAGCTTGCGTTCTGGATCAGACTCCAATATCAGAACATTGCCGAGAGCGAGGCCACAACTCTGCGCGGCCTCTACGGCTACTTCTTTGATATCGCGGCTGCAGACAATAAGCTTCGCAGGTCCGTCTTTGATTTGACGCGATAGCTCTGAAGCCGTAAACGTGGGGCTCGCTGCCGAGTAGACACCTCCTGCGGCTACCACACCGTAGAAAAGTATTGGTAAGAAATGTTGCCCAGTTGACATGGTGAGGACCACATCCTTCCCTAACCCATCGGAACCGATGTCGAATTGCGTTCTCAGTACATAGGCAAGACGCTTGGTAAGCGTTCTGGCCTCAGACTTAGTTACACAGATACTAGGGTCATGTGCCTCAGCATGTAAAACTGTGTCTTCCTTTGCGGTGCAGTACGGTGACTCTGCGGGGTGTGAGATTGGTTCTCATGTAACAGAAGAGGTAGAACACAACAACGCAGTGAGGAGTGAGGGATTTGACAAAGTGTCTTACCAAATAGTAGTGTTAACAGATCTAGCCCTGGAATCTCACATTCTGGAATGTCAGACTTGTAGGACTTGTCGGCAAGCCTGTTGGTGCTCATTATTATGAGGCGGAGCTTCAGCCGGAGAAAAAATGCTGAGAGGAATACGGAGTAGAATGATGGGAACACGAAAATGAGAGGCACACAATGCAGACAGCAGCAAAGGGGCAGAGCCCTTGGGGGGAAAATCCCAGGCAGTGAAGATCAGCCAGTCCACGACTCAGTAAAGCGCCGAAGTGACGGCTCGTTTACCTCTGCAGAGAAACAGTAGCTCTCTCGCAAAGGATTTCTCCGGTTCTCCACAATTGTGAGGCCCTAGTCTTTGGGTGACGAGTGAGCTGCTGGGGCGGGCAACGGGAAATTGACCTTTGGAGCAAGGGTGCTTTTTGAAGACGCACAGACAGCGGAGACGACCGCAGCAAGACTAAATGTTTTGTCATTCTTCTTTGTCTGACTGACGGTTTTCCTGCTTTCAACTTTCGTCTTGACGCTCTTCCATTTTAGTGCAAGGCCTTCCCGCTTGGCAGTTGAAGCCGTCTGTTCCCTCAGGCAGGAACATAACAAGAAAAGAAGTAACTATCACATCATAATTAAGCATGTTTCACTAGTATTCGTGTCCCTAGATTATCCAAGGAGCGATTTCGAGAATTAGACGTCATACTGGACAAAGATCAAGGTCAAAGTATAACTACTTGATGCATGCGGCTTGCGTGGAAGTGTTCCTTTGAACCCTGACGACATACTTTAATTCATACGAATGTTTCATCAATAAGCGGATGATGAGAACTAATACAATTTCGCCATTTCCCTCGCAAGATAAAAACGAGTATGGAAGACTATAATGACACAATGAGATGACCTAAAAGTATGATCGAGCAACAATAGGTAATTTAGGCGTTCAAATGTTGCAGTGGTTTAATGCTGCCTTCTCCTGACTTTCCATGCATACTCTCTTGGTCTTCCAGTTGTATAAAATCCGAAGTATTGAGGTTCGGGTCGACTTGGTTGCGCGAGAGCTTCTTATCTGACTTCTGGCTAGAATATCCCTGCGAATTCTTTGTAGTGCCGTTGGAAAATATCTTCGGGAAGTAGCGTAACATGAGCGCTCGAAGGGAGGGCATACAGGCACATATGATACCGACGTCCAGCTCAATAACACTCCAGTATGAGGCCGCAACATAGTCCCAGGTGATGTTTTGGGAATTCGAGAAATATATTAGAGACTGTAGCCGAACAGCGCTGACAATGAGGACGCTGTTAAGAGTCAGCTATCGTTCAATGATGTTGCCAATGCGAATGGCTGTAACTTACAACGTCCCGACCAAGAACATTGACATGACGGCCGCCTTTTTCTTCCAATTCATAACTAACCGAGATAGTTGTCTCAATGGAAGAACCATGACAATGACGTCCAACACAATATTGATGATCGCGCTCATCCAGCCTTGGATGTGAATATTGTTGCATTTTCCAGGATGTAGACCGTCCCACTGCGTCCAGGTATATGTGACCGGAGTACATTGGAAGATAGTTGCAAATAGGAATGTGATGCAGTAGGCAAGGCAAAGTCCTATCACAATGTAGACATACTTTCGAAACTGCTTGTCAGGGAAGATCGAAAGGAGGAACCACAGGATGGCAATCTTGAGGATGCCCATTCCCTCGAGATACGCAATCTCACCAATGAAGAAGTACTATCAATAGGTCAGAAATAGGTTGGTTTTAGGAAGATGATGCATGAACTTACGAAGAGAAAATGTGTGATTTGATCGGGCTTCAGTGTCCACATGTCTTTCCCTAGACCAGCGCTCCTCACTGTCGACATCATTCAGCTCACATATTAACTTTCGGTGATGAATAGATACTCACGGTAGCCAGACAAGAATCCAGGAACAAGTGCGAGAGCCTGAGTCATGTTAGAAGCCATCTGTGGTGATGGATCGGAAGACTCACCAAGCACACAACAATCAACGCATCGTCCCAACCCAATTTCTTCCCGCCCGGTGTGAATACGACAAACAGTCGAAGTATGACGAAAACAATTGCAACAACTGATCCGGCAATTGCACAAACATACGCCACTTGTGTGTTATCGCGCACTTCGGCGCCACACATGGTCAAAGAAACATTCTTAGTGGCTACGTTCATTCAGCTCCGAGGAGAAAGAGGTTGTCTTGTAATACTCACCAAGAGCATCAGGAATTGTGCATCCACCAGCAACACAGAGACCAATTTCTTCGTTAAGAACAGGGTTCGTGCAGATGCATGTTGTGTTGGTGAGGGAGCAGGTCGACTTTGGGATGTACTCCATCATACACTCCAACTGGTATTCTTCAGTAATTAAACACATAGATGCTGCGAACATATACTTACTGCACAATTCGGCATCGCCTTCTTTAGGGCTGCCAGTGCTGTGTTTGAGGAGTCAGCTGCTCTTGTGACTACAGACACAATGGCCAGCGGGGCGATGATGGTTTTGAGAAGCCTCATGATAACAAACCAAGTGCCTCTCTTATCGGTATTGGGGAATTAAGTGTACGAGTGGTGTCTTCTTAGTAGCCCCAATAGTTGGAAAATGAGGTAAAAGGCAAGCGCTCCAACGCAGAACTTTTTCAAGCAAGGTTATCAGCTCGATGAAATAGTTGAAGCAGAAACGCTTTGCTTCAGGCGATATATTTACCCACAATGAAGACTATCATTCCCTTGCATAGCCAAGGGATCACTTGGAGCTGCGTGTTGCATAATGCAATCTTCCACCGAAAAACCCACCATGCCAGGTCTCAGATGACACTCTGGGAAGGCCAGGATGAGATCCTATAATTTGTCCCACACAGCAAGCGGGGAAGTCCTCCCGGTTAGCGCATACGTAGGAGCCCACAGTACGAGGCCCGATTAGCCTTGGAACATGCCGCGACCTGATTGATTCATCAATTTTCCTGCACGCGTCGGAACTACTTCCTCACCAATAGGACCGATTCCTGAAATACATGAGCTAAAGAGGGACCGGGACACTGCCGAGAACCGGGGAATAGCTCGCGGGTGAAATACTCCGAGAGCGGGAGGCCGTTAAAGTAAAATGGGGATCCCAATCAATGGTTAAGCGTTGGGGCTCTGAGAAGAGACGGAACAAGCCTTGACAGGGTGTCCATCTTGTGCTAGGGTCTATTCACCCAATCTTTTCCACAAACATTCCGTCTGTGCGATCCCCAGAAGTCGGAGGAACAGCCCGTCATATATAAGTGGTTAATCATATGTTGATCATACAGGGGTCGGCCTACGCCCTCTCTTTCGTTCGCTTAAACCTTCCGTGGGCCTCCAGTGCTCGCGCGACTCGTTTCATGATAGGCCGTTGAACTTTCCCTATCGCGACATTCTCATTCCAACGGTCATTCCCGCCTCTGCCGTACTTGAAAGCCACAAATCTACAATCCCTTCCTGGTCAGTTTTAGTCCTATGCCGTGCCGCAGTGTGTCGTATGCCAATGCACTGTTGCATTTCCCCCTGAGTTTTTACGGTAGAGACACGAATCAAGCTGGCCCCCGATAGTTTCGTCTTACCGTGCCTAGGTAGGTAGTATCATTGTAGGTCCTGTTGAATAGTAACATATAAATCTCATCGAAGAAAGCTCTATGGCAGCGCAGTCGTCTGTTACGCACCAGTCTCTCGTTTATTGCTCGTTGTGAGCTTATCATTCAAGGTTATTTCTACCACCAACTGTTCGGTATGCTCGTTTTCAAGGCATTCTCTCTTCTTTCACTCCTTTCCTCCACCGTACTGTAAGTCTCCAGCTTCCTTGTCTCGAAAAAATGGTATACTAATAAACTGCAGTGGTGGCAGCCATCATGGAATGCTCCATCGACGCGGAAAAATAAGCTCAGGCAATGAAGCTTCCATGTTGGATGAGTATGAATACGTTGTTGTTGGCTCTGGTCCAGGTGGCTCTCCCCTAGCCTCTCGACTCGCGCTGGCTGGACATACTGTCCTCTTGATTGAGGCTGGGCAAGACTTCTCAGGCGACCCCACCTATGAGATCCCTGTTATGCACATTTTCGCCTCAGAGTACAAGGACATGCGGTGGTCGTTCTACGTCAACCATTTCTCGGACCTAGAGAAGCAGAAAAAGGATCCCAAAATGACATACAAGCTAGCCGACGGCAGCCACTACATTGGTCTCGATCCCCCTGCTGGTGCCGAACCGCTCGGTATCATCTACCCACGCGCTGCGGCACTTGGTGGATGCGCCGCCCACAATGGGATGATTACCGTGTATCCTAACAACAAAGATTGGACATACATTCAGCAGCTCACCGGCGACGACTCCTGGGAACAGAACAAGATGAGAGGCTACTACAAAAAGGCCGAAAAATGCCAGTACCTCTTGAATGATCCCACAAGTCATGGATATACGGGATGGCTTACGACGACTACAACCCCTCTATATCTCGTTGTGCAAGACCTTAAAGTCGTCTCTCTAGTTGTCGCTGCTGCTAGCGCAATTGGAAAGAACCTACTGTCCACTGTTGTTGGCACTGTTACTGGCCTTGCAAACATTCTCGCCAACGATATCAATAGTGCCAATTTTGGTGCCGACTCTTCCCTTCGCCAATTGTACCAGATCCCTCTCTTCATGCACGCCGGGAGGTACACTCGTGGCGGTCCGCGCGAGTTTGTAGCCGAAGCTGCCTCCAAGTCCCGGCTAGATGTTGTGTTGAACACTTTCGTCACCAACATCACCTGGGATCTCACTAGCGATGTTCCTAGGGCAACTGGTGTCAACTTCATTCAAGGCACTGGGATATATGGCGCCGACGAGCGCGTTAGATCTGACCATTTGCCGGGTTCCGTCAAAGCCTCCAAGGAAGTCATTATTTCGGCCGGCACGTTCAATTCTCCCCAGATCCTTAAACTCTCAGGCGTGGGGCCACGTAAAGAGTTGGAAAGCTTTGGCATCCCCGTCATCAAGGATCTCCCCGGCGTTGGCACTAATATGCAGGATCGATACGAAGTCGGTGTGGCAGGCCAGGCGCGCACCGACTTTGCCCTGCTCAAGGGCTGTACTTTTCTCAAAGGCGAAGACCCATGTTACGAAAAGTGGAAGAACGAGCTGCTGACGGGTCCCTACTCTACCAACGGCATTGCGCTCGGTGTCCTTCAGAGATCCTCCGTCGCTGAAGATGATGACGCCGACATATTCATGAGCGGTTTCCCTGGCCTCTTCAAAGGCTACCGTGAGGGATATGCCGAGATCGCTATCGCTGAGCGCAACTGGTGGACCTGGCTCGTCCTTAAGGCCCATTCTCGAAACAATGCCGGTACTGTAATGCTTAAGTCTGCCAGCCCATTCGATATGCCTAACATCACCTTCAATTCCTTCGGTGTTGGCGGCACCAACGATCTTACTGCCATCCGTGAGGGCCTCGCATTTGGTCGTCGTGCCTTCAAAGACCTAATCCCTCTCGATGGCTCTTTCACGGAGCACTGGCCAGGACCAAACGTCACCAGCGATGCTGACCTCGACGAGTTCGCGTTCAATGAAGCTTGGGGTCACCATGCCTGCTGCACAAACCCAATTGGCGCCGATGATGACAAGATGGCTGTCCTCGACTCGAGCTTCCGTGTCCGTGGTGTTTCTTCCCTCCGTGTCGTTGACGCTTCCGTTTTTCCCAAGATCCCGGGTTACTACATCTCGTTACCCATTTATATGATCTCCGAGAAGGCTGCTGATGTCATCCTCGCTGACGCATTATGAGTTTGTCTACTTCGGTAAGGTGAACTAGACTGTATCACGAAGGTTGGACGCTGTATAGTGCTCTGTATGAGGGAAAGGTCTTTGTGCTAGACTGGGTACTGAAAGGGAACGTTCGCTTTGTTCTTAGTGTTAATTTGTAATGTGAATATAAGCAACTATTTTTCGCAATACTTAAGAATTCCCGGTTCTCTATATTAAACATATATCAGCATAATTGTCCTCGTCAAAAGCAGCCTGCACATAATACTAAGAAAATATGCGAAGACTGTACATGTGTGGCAAAATGAAGAATTGTGAAGGTAACCGAAAAGACTTAAGCTTTCATAGTTTTGTATCTGACTTATTAGAGTATGCTATGTTTGTTGTGATGCACCAGCCACTTCTAAATATTATCTCCCCTAGCTATCTTTCTCCTCAAATCCTCAGCATGCAAAATAGCTGCCTCATCCCCGGTCAACTCAGCCCGTGGAACTCCACCCGACTCTACCGGTAGATGACGGCCGTCAAGTTCTGCTGGAGCAGCTTGATGCGCATATACCACGTTCCCGCCCGTCTTCTCATGTGCTGACCCGCCATCCAACTCACCGATCCTATTATCCTTCCGTTGCTTCAACTTCCACAGCAAGAACCCAATTATAGCCAATAGCAATACTACAAGAGGAACTCCAACGCCAACACCGATCTTCGCTGCCGTTGGGAGGCTGCTGTTCGACGCTGGACGGTTCGTGTTCGAAGGTAAGGGGTCACTATTCGATAGAAATGTCGCAGTACTCGATTGAATCGCTGTTTGGGAAGTTGATGCAGACGTAGAGACAGGGGAAGTTGTGGGGGTGGATGTCGGCCCCACAGTCGCGGCGAGTGCAAACACACTCGCTGAGATACTGCAGCAGTTCTCAACACCGCAGCACCACTTGCCGTCTGAGCAATTCCTGACAGGAGCATTGTCGTTTTTCCACTATGCGATCATCAGCATGGATCCTTGTGTACTCGTCCGACCGAGAACGTACCAAGTCAAAGTTACAGACATCCTTCAAGCAATAAGGGCTTTCCCATGTGGGGTCCGTGCACCCTTGCCTCCACCACAGCTTTGCCGGTTGCTCATTTCCCACCTGTCCCTCCCAGTTCTGACATAGCCCATTCTTCTCGCAGATATCGTTCGCTACGTTGGTCTCGCCTGCTCCAGAGTGATTCGTGCCGCAACAGACTGAGTCTCGCGTTTTGTCACTATCGCAGGGTTGGTATGCAATGTTTGTGATCTCTGTGCCGTTGCGCGAGTAACAAGCAGCGGTCGCGAGCGACGTCCCGGTGGACAGGAGGAGGATGACGAAATACATCGAGCCAAGATGGCAGAGTCGATCGATCGTGGGAGCAGAACGAGGAGGACGAGTCAATGACGTGTAGAGATAGGAAATAGGGAATATAGTGGCTGTATATCCCCTTCAGAAGCTCCCTTGTTCTTCTCGTCGAAGAAGTCGAAGAGAATCGTATAGAGTGTAAGGTGGCAGTGGGAAATGCGACTCACCCAGGGAGACACAAACTCCTGCCAAGATGCTGCAACCTGTATTTGGGGGCGTAATTCTTAGAAATCAAGGCATACACAGTAAGCCTTATGCTCCCTTGTGTTCTCGCGCGAGATCAACGTTTGACCAGCACGTGACTGGGCGAAAACGAATTTTGTAATTGGCGAAAATACTCAACATGCAAAGCATTCTTGCAAGCAAGGATAATTACTCCACAGTCGGTAGTATTACCGAGATGGCTTGTAATTAATATTGTGGGAGATCCCAATTCACATCGGTCGTTTTCCACAAAAAGGTTCGCGAGGTAAATATCAAACTATTGCCGGAGGGAAACATGAGTAGTAATATTACACTTGTGAGAGAAGCCTAACGGAGAGGTTCATAAAATCCAAGTTATCTTTTGTTGGCTGGAGGGGACGATTGATATCTTATTAGGTTTCGTTCGTCATTTGTCAACCCCTGTCACGAAGTCCAAGAAGCGACAGCCAACTGTTTCGCGCAAATTATCATCCAGGCAAGAACACCGTCAATAAAGAAGGCCAAAAGGACTATGGTGTATAGTAGTACCTTAGCGGTCTACAGGCTCAGGTTGACTTATCGAGGCATGACTAGGGAGACATTTTGCTGGTTTTGGGTACAACTCTCTCGCAGGAATAAATTCCCCGGAAATAAGCCCGAACTACCTACGACACCCTCACTTTGCAACACTATTGTTGATCTAATTTACACCTAAATCGTGCCCAATTTTGATCCTATATTATTCCTTAAACTTCTTATCTTGTAGCAAGGAAGGGGCGCTTCTGTAAGATTTTGCGCTCTCCTTATTACTAAAAGATTGATAAAAATAGATAGTTACCTAGCGCAGCTCAATAGGTGTATTAGGGAAAAGCGCATGCAACAAAGTATAAAACACGATCAATGTAGCTATCAAATATGTATTCTACTTATAGAATTAGGTGGTGTCGACATTTGGGTGGGCGGGGCTTATTTCCGGGGATTCGTTCCTGCGAGAGCACTCCACTCTACGCAATTGGCTAAGGGAGGATTTACACCCGTAAAGAAAGTGTAGATGGGTAGGTGAGGTACATGTTGATGAAATTTTTAACTCGCCATCTTATATCTGACTACACTGAACCACGCTCAAAACCCCAAAAACTAAAAGTTGCAAATTCTGCAGTCCCTTCTTACAACTCACCTTGGTGAGTACTAGGATTGTAACAGGTCGCCTGCCATACTCAAATACGCCCAGCGCACCGAATTCCAGCACAGTCACGCCATACAAGGCAAGCGCCCCCAGAAATTTTAGATGAGCACTCTAAACTCCTACCTACAGTAGACATCTTGTTTAGTGCTGAGCCAATCCAATCAATCGTACCGAGCAGATTGTACCGGTATTGCGCGATCCTGAAGGAAGCGTGGCATTCCTCTCGATTTCGAATCCTGAATCAAATGCACGGCAATTTAAAAGGGGGCTGTGGGAAGGCATGCGGAAAAGGCACAGGACTACGAAAAATTGTAACGGGCATGTTGACGGGAATATAAAGGAGAGGGAGTGGAACATCGACGGACTTTATTGACGTCGCTCGCCCGCTTCCCAACTTTAAAAAGGCCACGAAATTTGCGCAATAAAAACAACTTGAAATAAATCAGCCATGAAGTTCACACTCCTCACCGTCTCCACCATCTTAGCCTTCGCGCTCGCGGCCCCGGCTACAGATCAGCTTGCAGAACGGCAAACACCGCTGATTTTCTGGACTTTCAAGGATATCACGTGAGTATCCTTCGCAATTCCCATCTCTCCTCGACTATCCTTCTTTCTATGCTACGTTACAAACAAATCCACATTGACGACGTTTATTTCAATGCCAGAGGAAATACATGGAGTCTGTACTGCAAGGAAGGCCAAAGCGTAGAAGAGGTCCTCGGAGACATCCCTGGGGGGCCTTATTACTGTGGCTTTAAGTCGCTCATACTATACACTTTCAAGGATACCAAGTAAGTCATCTGTCTTCTGAAATCCTTGCGCTTGCAGTGTGCTGTATGCCCGCATTGCTCTACATCAGATCAGAATGCTAACACGGGCTCGAAAACAGCGGAGTAACACGGTCCGTGTACTGCGAGCCCGGACAAAGCGTCGAAGAGGTCTTGGGAGATATCCCAGGTGGACCATACATTTGTGGCGCAAAGAAATAGACGCAGTGGCCGTCATGGTAATATAGTTGAGCTAAGAAAGTTAGACTACTGGTTTCACGTATTGTTAGGTCTCATGTCTGGTGCGTTCGTTAAACTTCACTAGCTAGGCCGAAATTGCATCCTCCACACGTACCGCGCATGTCTCACATGTCGAATTCCAGGCAATATCCAAACGTCTTTCTCTCTACACTAACTTGAATCGGCATTCCAAAGCATTTTCGTCCTAACCCCCCTCGCGGCCTGCGGAAATAACTTACAGGTCCCATACTCCCCCGGCTTTACCGAGTCAAAGGGCTCCCCATTACAGTCCATATTATCATAGACTAGAAACTCAATTGCCTTGCTCGGCGCATTCGCTCTCATCTTCTCGAACTCCATCCAGATGGGCGTCGAGATGGGCATTCTCCAGGCAAAGCATTGCACGGGCGCATCGTAGGATTCTACGTCGTTGTAGGAATTGCATGGCTGCGTCGTGTTGTTTGTAGTGCTGCGGCAGAAGGAGATGTCGTAGTCTGGGCGGTCGCTAAAACAGTTGGATGCGCCCATTGAGAGCGTCCAGCTGAAGTCGGTTGGGACGGGGACTGTGCTGGTCGGAGGAACGACGGGGGTGCCGAATTGGTCGGTTAGGAGATGGCCTCTGTAGTTGTGGATGTGCTCATCTAGGTACTATTAGTACTTCATGCTGTATGATAGTAGTTTGTAGGAACCAACCAAGATTGAGAGTCGTATTCCGCGTGCTTGCACGACCCGTTACGTAACATTGGCAATTCAACGACGAACCGTTGATGATCTTGCAGTCTTTGCAGGAGGCACCGTATCCACCAGCAATTTTCCACTGTTGTTGCTTTTAGCTCTAATATGTATAGATCTTTAGGCTTGAGAACGTACACTTATGGTTCCCTCTCTGTTGGTAATCTTACTGGACAGGTACACTGAACTCTGGACACGTGTTGTGCCCTCCCCAGTTAGACAACTACCAACGAGCCACGATCCCCGTAAAAAAACGTCGATACAGTCGGCACTAATGAGGCCGGGTTCGGCTCTGGGAACAATAGCTGGAACAGCGTTGACGACCAATGCCAAGCTAGCCAAAGAAAAAAATGCTGTTTTGAAAATCATCCTGAAGAGAAGTAGGCGAGTAAGGTTGTGCAGACACTTTTTGGTTGTGATAGCCTCAATATATACCCTTTCCATAACTCCAAAGGATTTGGCTTTTTGACCTTTCCATCTCTTTCTCATTGCAAATTGAACTTCGGGTGGACTTCTCACCCTGGCCAGCGGGGTGGAAAAGGTCGTTCGAGGGAAGAATACGAATGAAAGATAAATTAAAAACTCAAAGCAATATACAACGAAGGAATACGATCAAGCACCTTACCCGCCTAGCGTAGATGAAAATTCAGGCCATCCGTCTACTCCGACCATTTTTGACTTGCGCGGTATATGAAGGCTAGGAAAGCTCCGTAGTGAAAGGCACGATATTTCAAATCCTTAGATGCTACCGAAAGTGGTTTTCAAGTGGATTTGTCTAACGGAGACTTTCGAGGTGCAGGGTTCCAGATCCATGGCATGGACACCTGCTGCGCTGGCTGCAGTTCCCGGTTATATAAATGAAGGCGGGGGTTGAGCTTGAGACAGGGAGCGAATCAACGCGCATCTAGCTGTTGTAGAATTAGAAATACACCCCTACCTGCTAGACGAACCCCTCGTGTATTTTTGTTAGCAAAGAACTAAGATTTTGATTCCGAAGCTCCTTGTTTACTAGGTAAAACTGCGTGACATTCGTCTCGTGATGCATTTGAACTTTGAGACTACGAAGGCTAAAGAAGAGCTGTGGATATTTCCATGTAAGATTTGATTTCGGAAGAGTGATGGAAGAAATCTCGATTTTAACATTTGTGGAGGAAAAGAGAGCTGGAAACAATAGGTTCAGGTGATCTTTGGTAATGGATCACTGCTCTGCTCAAGAGAGCTGAGCAGCTTGTATTTATACATAAATGAGAGCACTAGGCTCGAACAAAGGA
>MU002007.1:0-51993 GCA_010093585.1 Melanomma pulvis-pyrius CBS 109.77
GGGGGGTTAGTGGGACCCTGGGTGGGGTTGCTGCCGTTGTTGCTAATTTTGGAGGCCGGTTGGGAGGGTGCGAGGGCTTTGGCTTGGGCTTTGGATTGGATTGGCCTTGCTTGGGTGCGGGTTGCGATTGAGGTGGTTGGCTTGGGGTGTGGTGGTTCTATTGGAGGGGGGTGGTTCTATTGGGGTTGGGATGGGCTGCGTGGCTGCGTTGGGGTGGTTGGTGCTGACGCATGCCTGAGAGGAGGGGCGGTTTGGCGGGGGTCATGCATTTGTTTTGGTGGTCCTGTTACGGGAGTTTGCGTGTTTGGGGGGCGGTGAGAGGGTTGGATTCAGAGCTTGGGGGTTTTCGTTAGTAAGTGGCGGCGGCGGTGGTGGTGGTGGTGGTTTCGTTTTGGATTCTTTGGATTTTGATTTTCCTTGTTTTTTTTTTTGGAGGGGGGTCCATCTCTGGGGACGAGAGAGTTTGGGGTGCATTGGTTTGTTAGAGGGGCGCAGGCATGCATAGGATGGACTTGTGGAGTTGAATTCATGGAGATAGGTTTGAATCAGGGTTGGGCTGAATTGGGCAGTGGGGAGGGATGTTTTGAGAATACAGTTCCGCTTGTTTGCGTGTTTGATATTGGATGTCATTGTTTTAGCTATTAAGTTGAGACTGCCGAAGGAAGGGCAAAATAAAGGAGACGATGCGATTTTCACACTGCGTTGTTGTTTCGCATGGGGCTGGGTGTCTCGATTATTTTAAGATTCTAAGATGGACAGGGTGGGCTTGTGAGGCTAGGATGGGCTGGCGAGGGCAAGGCTGGGTTGTTTGGTCTTTTTGCACTTGTCGTGGTTTCGAAGCTAGGGGTGGTCACTTTGTCGGTGTTTCGGAAGGCGGGCGATCGTCGCGATCGACAGAGGGGCGTGAGTTTCGTGCTTTCGAAACTTGACGGTGAGGCTGTTTGGACGCGGGATGTCAAACGGATGTGGAGTGGATGTCAGGAGTGGTTGGGGCGGCTCTGCTTGCTGAGTCATTTTCAGGGCCTAGGTTTTGGCTGGGTGGTGGGGCGTGGCGGCCGAGTTGCGGATGCCTAAGGTTGTAGTTCAGGGTAGTGTGAGATGTGTGAAGTAGTATTGTGATGTGTTCCGCCGTTTGACGGTACGTTTTCACACTAAGTCGGACAATACTATTTGCTGTCACATGCTCCCATTATCATAGCCTTTGTCCTTGCTATTTTTGTTGCTCCAACAATGCCAGGTACTCGCCTCTCCATCCTTGAAATGATATTGCTCGTCATCTGTGGAGCCAGCGCAAGCGCGAGTACCTTACATATACCTGAGCCCGTTGAGGGCCCCAAGGCTGGTTCCACGGTTGAGAATACGAGCGAGCGTCATGGACCAACATTGAGATTGGGTAGTGGGGTAGTTGATTTGGCGGCTGTGGCGGTGTGGCGGTGTGGCGTGTGATGTGGGAGTTGGGGGCTGGCTGAACCCTATGGCACATTGTCTGATGTGTGGAGATCATTTTATAGATTTAAGCAAGCTCCGGATTGACGCCACTTGCGGCAGCTAGCTGGTGAGCTTATTGCAATGTTAGAGTAGTGAGGGGAGCTGGGCTCGTATGGGTGTCAATGTAATGGTTAATCTTTGCTCGCTCCGGTGAATTGGTTGCTTTTCATTTGGAACTGGTGCGGATATCTTTCTTGAGGAATGTAACAGAGAATTAAACGATTTTATAAGATCGTATCAGGTTTCGCAGGGCTTTGCTTCACACATTTGCTGCTTCCTATGCAATGGTTCTAGCTTTAGATTAATAGTGTCGAAACATTTGGTGATTTCTCGAGAGTACTTTTTTGAATGCATGTCTGCTGTTCTCCATCCAGGTGCAACTTTTGAAGCCCAATAAATAGCAGATTAATATCTAAAAATTTAAATCTATCGTCTGTACCATCCCATATTAGTCGCTCTTTCATACATTATGAATGCCGCCTACTCGAGTTCATGTCGAGACAAGTGTTTTCCAGTGTTTCTCACTTCACAGGCTTTCCAATTTCTTTCCCCAAATTTTCTTTCTCGTAGTAAGACCGCAAATGGGTAGGTAAAAAAGCACATTGGCCTATCTACTTGTGTTTTATTTGTACGTTCCTTCAACTAAGGAATCTTCTCCTTGCTTTCGCGTACCTCTTGCGACGCTTGGAGCTGAGCTAGATCGCAATGAAGTATCTCGTATATTCTCACCGCATCCACCATTCAGTAGTTGACATGTCTTATAGGAAGTGCACCTAAATTATAATTGATAGTTTGGAGGTATTAGAGTAACTCTACATCAGTTTAATGTTGCTTGTCTTAATCCAACTCCTGAGAGTAAGATGAAGCCACCAAAGTCTCCGTTTAATCCTTCTATATCTGTCTGCGATAATATGCTTCTGCTTGTAATAGAGTCACGTACAATTCTAGAACCAATAAAAAGTACTGTTAGACCGTATGATGTCATACAGGTATGATTTCATACAGGTATGATTTCATACAGGTATGATTTCATACAGGTATGACAGCGAATGCTCGACCTTCCTGTGGTAGAGATAGAATTGCGATGATGGACCCGCAATTGAACGCTAATCAGGGGCTCAGAGAGCAAGGAACAACAAAGATTGATTCTCAGTCGGGTGAGGTGTCTGATGAGTGGTACGAAGACTTCTTGGAGATTTACCTATCCTACTAATGCCAAATAACTCTATTACAAGTTTTCTTATTAAGCTCCCTCAACGAGCATTCTTCAATGAACGTCTTCGCGGGCTTCCTTACCGAGTTTTCTCATGATTTCCCTCCGAGCGCATTACTACCCTGCATTACGAGATGAATTGGGAAGGGATCATAATTCAGGACACGGCTGTTTTTGGCCTGAAGCTCCTCATGATCGCAAACAATTTAATTAACATGAAACAGGGTCCTAGACGGTGCATGCAAAGCATAAGACACAATACACGTGGAGCTGTCTAGCAAAGAAAATGTTAGAGCAGTGACTAATTAAACCTGACAAGTGAAGAAAGTGAATGTTCAATCAATGGTTGAGTATCACTTGGCATGGACCTGTTCTTACATAATGCAGTAGTACTTTTTCTTTAATGAGACATTGATCTAAAAGAATTGCCCCATTCACGTTCAATTAATATTAAGAACAAGCTCGAACTTTCGTTTCGTGTCAAAAGCAAGCTCCAAAGCCATTCGTTAAGGCTACGGAATTCAACCCAGGAGTTCGACGATAGGGTCAATAGATCTCTATCCAGCCCTCTATGTCTGTTTACCGGCACTAGACATACTCTAAGGGGTCGAAACGGTATTTCTAAACTTACATACATAGTCGTGAGGATCAATCTGAGCGGTCAACGTTTTTTTTTTTATGTATAATTGCGAGCACGAGCTGTTATCGAAATCTAAGATAGTAGAAAACCTCAGGAGAACGAATTTGAGGATACGGATGGATGACTTAGGAGAAAGTCGCTAAGATTCTGTTAAGATTCCCCGAATCTACCTTCCGTCCCTTAAATTACACGCACAAAGGGTCCCAGCAAAGAACTTGCTAAGAATTACGGAGGATGCAAATTAGTGCCCGTCCAGAGACGGCAAAGATGCGAATGAGGATGCGCGTGAAATTTTAGGCAGATTTATGATTGGATTCAAGAGTCAGATTCTGAGTGGGATTGAATAGCTGCCGTAGTGCTACCTACCAATATTTTGCTCAAACAGATTGTATCGTGAATCCAAACCTGGAAACCAACGGGGTGCCGAAAGGATCGATTTCATTAAAGTATCCAGGGGGGGTATTCGTATGCTATGCTATGCTATGCTGTGCTATGAAAGAAACAGAACGCCATGCTATCGCCGTAGCGCCCGTACAGAATGAGCCCATTCAAACTCGCCCACGGCGTTCGTGTGGCTCGCACATGGACTCATTTTCAAAGGTATGAGCCACTCCAGGATAGAGTGGCCCATCACCGACTTCATGTTGGCCGCAGGGCCTAAATCCCATGGGTGGTCGGTACCATCGGTTTCCACTACAAAATACGTGCGGGAGGGAGAGAGGGTGACTTCGCTGAGGGGACTCGTGGGCGTAGATGTAGTCCGAGGCTTGCCATGCATTGCGATGTGATGTATGCGGCCGCGTTGCATAACTTCGACCGTGGTATAGTTTAGGCTGAGATTGTAGAAGGTCGTCATAAACATGCCGAAAGTGAAGAGGAAGAAGAGCGCGGCAAAGGCAAGGGCCACAATCCAATGTACAGGCCGCAAATTCGCCATCCTGCTGCTTTCAGCCAGAAAATAGGCGATGACACCCAATAGATAGCCAGTGTATACGAAACCATAGAAGAGGAACTGGATAAAAAACTTGAAGGTCGTCTCCGAGATGATGCCGCCAGCCCAGGGGCAGAAGTGGTCCATTTTCCGTATACACCTTCCCGTATGGGAGTCATGATGTGTTCGATCAGGTTTCCAATTATGACACTCCTCGCACCATATAGGCATTCCGGTGTGGTCGCAGATATAGCTGTCATATTGTTCGAAGTACTTGGTTGGCGCTGATCGCTTATCCCAGCTCGGATCACCCAGGGGCACTACACCGGGATCCGTCCATATGACTTGAAGGAGGCGCATGTAGGTGACGAGAAAAAGGAAGAGAAAAAGACAGTAAAGGAACAACAGCCCAACCCCAGTAGAGTTTCTAGGGAGGATCCCATCTTCCCTAAGAGAGGAGGAGGGGTGCATGAGGTAGGCGACGCATATCAGATAGACGACCACGTAGGTAGCATGTGCGATCGCTGCGATCTCGAATAGGGGCAGGAGGACGGCGAGAACGCGACTTGTCCCAATTTCTAGGGCGCTTTGGCGCTCCTCTTCTCCTCGTATGGCCATGGTGGTCAGGATAAAGTGATCAGCACAGAATATTGGCGTATTCGTTGATCCTTTCGGGAGAGTATGTGAAACTGAAAGGGGCCGCGGGGATGCGCGGAAGCGGTGCGTAGGTACTTTTGGTGGCTACAGTGTGCTCTACGGGGTATGATGGGCCCCGTATCGTGTGTTGCAGCCGCCAGAAGGAGTCCTGGGGTGGACGGGTGTGGTGCTTGGTTGACGATGAGGTGTGATGTCGGAGCGGCTCAGACGTCGCGTCGCGCTTGGGCCGGCTACCACGTGACGTCATGGCGTTTCCAAGATTCGGCCCAGATCGGCATCGGCAAGTGAGCATGAAACACCCCACGACACCACAAATCTATCACGACCGACCGCGGCCTGCCAAATTTCTGGCTTCATTTTGAATTTCGCTCAATTTTCCCTCTCCATCAGCATTGTGACGGATTGCGGGGCTGTTTCCCGGCAAGCGTCGGCCGAGTCATGTCCCGCAGACGATTACATGCGCACCTCATCCACTGTTTCCACGTCATCTTTCAGCCTTCTCTTATGCTTTCTTTTCAATCATCCCCTCTTCAGCCCCTCCTTGCTGAAGGCGGACGCACACATGTGTCGCACCGATTCATTAACTCGTCTTACTCGCGTCCCCTCATTCGACGCCGCCTTCCACACGCAGAACAAGTCCAATGAGCTAACCCGCATTCTTGACCGGATTTCTCAGCCTTGTTGTAAACAGCATGTTTGCTTCCTCGGCATGACATCTCACTCACTCCTCCTCCTAGAATTGACTGCTCAGCCCGCCTGCTGAGTAGCGCTCGCTCCCTTTTGGTCCAAATCTCGCTCACAATTTGTAAACGTGGCTCCACCATTGAGCAAAGTGAGGCGCACGAGTCTAATGTGGTTGGCGAGTAGATGCCCAAGGCGTTTCTAGAGCGACTATATAGTTGCTGCGCCCTCTGGTTGTGAAGCTGGCGACTGATGGCCTCTTCACCGAATTCTTCCACCGGCAGACTTTGAGGCTGAAGCCCGCCTTAGGCCCATGTAATTAATGACTGGCACTGCAGAATGGCTGCCTGGGATTGCACCTCGCCAAAGGCCTGCCGGAGCATGCAATCAAACTTCGGTGAGCTCCCCGCCCACGCCAGGCAAACGGACTTTCTAACCAGTGAAGAGAAAATTTAGTAAAGCAACTTCACATGACTCTAATCACTATGCGAAGCGTCGCTCGTGCTGCAGACCTTCCTGTCGCTAGCATTGGCCCGTCAAATTTCCAGGATTCAGCTCCCTCTTGACGGAAACTGCGCGACTCGAGCCCGGACTCCATGACTGTATGCGGTTGCAAGACGACGACCGTGCTACGCCCGCGTGCTCGAGATAGGAGACTTACACGGGCATGAAAGTGCTGACAATGTTGGGGGTTATCGCAGTGACTAAATCAATCCAACTCGCCTAATGCTCTATAAACCTCGTCATTCGGATCCAGTCCATGCCAGCCGCCTTTCTCGTCTGCCTCCTTTCAGACATGGGTGTAGTTGGCACGTCTCGACGAGTTGCAACGACGTCTCGCAACATCGCTCGGTGTCCTGGCAATGCCGATATATCACCAATTATGGCCTAGTTGTTCTCAACAACCGCCTCACGCTTCAGTGCGCTTAACACTTCATGTCTCTTCCTTTCTGTCCTCAATTATCTTCTGGGTTCTCGCCCCTACCTCATGATGACTGAGCAGCGCATTTCTTCCAGTTATTCCATGTTCAACCGCATTTCCCTCGAATCCCAGTTTAAACTCTTTGCCTCCTTCTTTTTTTGTACCGGGCTCTGTACCTGCAGCTAGTGTGACCCGAACATCAATGTGGACTGTGAGATGCATGTAACGTCAATGGCACTGTTTCCCAATAGCAGGGTTCTAGAGGTTGTGCCCGAATCCGAGTACTGGGTCCGCTTTTATTGGTGTGTTCCACGAAACCACGTTATTTCTCTCTTCCTCCCGTCTTACACTCCCATTGGCCCTAATTTCCTGTCATAAGTACACTTTATCCATTGTCACGGTTCGTTTTATTTGTTTTGAAATTGGGTGTCAGATTGTTATTAGAGTGACAAGGAGGCAAAAAAGGCAAACGATTTCTGGCCGAGTGAGCCAATCTAAATGTGGGCCCTACGTTACGGCGGTACCAACCACGCTGCAGTCGGATTGTTAGCGCACAGTTCGCCTAAATTCGTTTCCAAGCTTCTATATGTCACGTATCAAGCATTACAGACGCCTACCTATCATCTTCGAAGCATCGTCATCCGTCCAGCAACAACCAGGCCCATGCACGGGTGACGTCCCCCATCACAACGCCGGTAGAGCTACGACCATCAAGTCCTCCGCCGTCCTTCTACCAAGACCTTAGACTACGACTCGACATTCTCGTCGGGAAACCGGTGTGCAACGACCGTGACCTGCTCACAGTGGGCCTTTAGTCCCCGTATTGTCACCGCGCGGGCCTCTCAACGTCGACGTCGCACCTACCCGACGTACACTTGGTGGACCGTGGACCTAAACATCCTTTCACTATTCCCTGGCAGCCATGATTCCTCACCGCGGCCTGCTCGCCTTGTGGCCGCTGCCTCCCAAGTCTACACACCGACCTCAGCTCAGGTGGGATGGAAGCCATGGCTTATGTGCGGCCGCCTTCTTCCTAAGTCCTGAGGAAAAAATACGAACCGTTCGAGAATCACCTCGCCCGCCGACCTTTGGTGGCGTATAAATCCACCCTCCCCGTCACGAAAGAGTACTCGACCACATCGCTCTTCTCCTGTTCCTTTTACATCAAACATATCCATCTCCACCAAAGCCTCATACTGTTATCCAGTTGCTTTATCGCTCTCAGTTCTATCATCATGGCTATGCTCTCCACTTTGCGTCCCTCCGGCGACGGAGAAGAGAGTCACGCAGCGCCCTCCTTATGGGCTAGACAGGAAGCCAGCCTCAGCGGCTGCAGTCACTCCAGCTCGCCATCTGTCGCTGCCGCCTTTTTAATGCCTCCTCTGGCCATCATTCATACCGACCTAGCCGTGGGGTCCATTCCATCAGAGCATCCGCGCATCGTAGAGCCCGATTTCGGAGGGAGCCATGATGGAAACACACAGGGAAACCAAGGAGAACCCATGGACGCCGAGGTTGTCTGGTTCTGTAGCGATTGTGGGGATGGTCCCTATGGATCGTGGCAAAACATTTGCCAGAATTGCAGGCATGTCAAATGTGGCAGCTGCAAAGAAGAAAAGAAGAAATAGAAGGAACACCAAGTAAGTCAAAGCAAATCAACTACAAAAGATGCAAGTTTGACTTTATTTAGTTTGATGTTCTCCTCCCGAGCGACTTCACCTCTACATCCGGACAAGTAACACACTCCTTTGCTTTCATTCGACTTGTTTTCGGACGATTCGTCCTTTCTTCCTTCGCTCCATCTGGTTTCAGTTATTCCTACCGTAGTGGACTTGGTGAATATTCTTCAGGCATCTTGGCAAGCGAAGCATTGTTTGGTGGAGTTGCTATTATAGATATTCCATGGGCCTGTCACGACAGGGCCCCCCTTCACTGGGAAATTTGCGTCTTTTGAGATAGCAATACGTTACAATTGGAACTTGATATATTTTTGGAATCCGCGCTGCGTAAACACACACTGGCCTTCTCATTATGTACTTTCTCCCGCGATTTATAGACACCTTGTCGTCACATTTCATCCATGCAAAGAGCGTGACTGTTCCACAAATTGACAACGAAAGGTTCGAGCAGGGAACAAGACTGCCGGCATTGAATATGCATGCAAACTCCAGGATTCGCACTTAATCGATCGAAATCTAGGTACACGCAAATCTCGCAAATCTGGCAGGAGAATAGCAGGGAACCTGGTACACGTCACAAGGCTGGGAGCCCCGACACAAAGTTCATTGTCTTACCAAGAAAAAAAGGCAAATGTGTACCTGGTCAGCCTCGTGAGCACCGCTTTTCCGGTGGCGAGAGCGAATCATCGTCCCTCGGCCATAGACCTTGTGAATGTCGGACCGGCCGCTGGAGTAGGGCGAGGCCAGGTGTGCTTGACGACGCCAAGCAGTGAATATGGCCTAAGGCTTGCGGCTCAACACCTCATCAGGCACGAAGCTGGATGCATAGAATCACGAGTAGTCTGCCAGGCCACCAGGCATCGTCATTACGCTCTCACCGCTCGAGTCACAGCATGTATACACGGTCAGAATGTCCATGTCCCGAATCTAACACTCCAATTAGCGTCGTCTCGGCCTTCGAATCATAGCCGTTTGTGCATCCATCTCAGCTCTTCCAATCTCCCGAGGGGGCGCGCGTGGGACCAAATAGCTGCCGCGCCCCACGCCCCCTAAGTCACGAACTGCGAAAGACACGGCGGCCCGACGAGCGGCCTCACGAATACTACTGGGAGGGGCGAGGGGAGCATGGCTTATACGTTCAACGGCGGGCCTCAGGGCGCAGAGAGCTAGTGGGGGGAGGGACTTGGAGCCACCACGCGCCCCTCGGGTGGGCCGCTGGGACTCGCTGAGGCGGATGTGATTGTGGCCCGTCATTCACCCCTTCAACGGCGGGCTTCAAGGCATCGCGCTATAACATAGGAAAGCGTCCTTCAGGTCCCTCAGTTCAATAAAAAGAGGTGCTGCACACTTCCCCCTTCTCTCCTCACACTCATCTTCATCCTTCACCTCCAACGCAGCACTCGCACACTGTACTTTGCTGATCACACCCTTCACTCCTACTTGAAAAGCCAACCCCCTTCCACACCTCCCTTTCCCACCCACGCCACCGCCATCCCCACCATGTCCTGGTACCAAGACTCCCGCTCTGCATCCAAAGCCAGGGCTACTCATTCCGAGGGCTTCAACCTCGCCCGCGGTTCTTCTCTGGTCTCGACATCTCCCTACCTCGCGCCAACACCCCCCTCGCCCACCGGCGCCACGCCGCACATCGTGCTGCAACCCACGGGCGTACACCTCCTCCCGTCCCTTCCTACGGGCACGCCAGACTACGCCCGCCCTTTCCCGTCCCCGAACCTCGAATTCTTCGACACTGGTGCCGCGGCCTCTGGAGGACTTGGTCATGGACACGGCGGATACAATACCGCGCCGACAACCCGCCCCGAGAGCGTCACTTATCGGTGGTACTGCTGCTCCTGCGGCTTGGAGGGAGGCAACTACACAATCGACCAGGGCTGTTCGAATTGCCACAATCACTGGCGCTGTGACGGCTGCAAGGTTGTGAAGGTGGTTGCGAAGTAGACGACTGGACAAGACGAGAGGTTCGTTTCGCCCGCTTTGCCATGCAAGGGCCTCTACTGACGACACTAGATACTAGAGTGGAAGACGGACGAGACGGATGGATGTGAGGAGAATCAAATTGCACGCACCTTTTTCCTTTTCTTTTTCTTTTGTCCGGCGTTTGGCGGTCTTGATCTCTGTCTCTGTCTCTCTCTCTCTCTCTCTCTTTCATAGCTCGCATGTCACATGCAACTTCCTTTCCTTCCTTATGATACCAGATCCTCTGATCATGATTGACGCTGCCCCGCACCCCCTCCCTTGCCCCTCTCTCGAACCCCTTCCCATTTCCTTTTCTCCCCGACAAGCACTTGCTGGCCGCACACATGGCCAGGAGACCTCAACTTCGTGGTAGGCATCTGCAGCGTTCGAGCTTCGCATTGCATGGCATTGTACTTGGGGTCTCTGCGTGTGTCCGTTTGCGACATGCACATCTTGGTTTTCCTGTCCACACGTTCCGTAGTTTATGTATTCTGGGGTTTTTAATGCGAAATGTCAAATGCCATATACCTCATGCTACATGCTACATGCCACATACCATGCACACACACACGCACAAACACTATCCTCGTCGAGAAGCAACCAAGCCCCGACCACCGAACTCAGGTCGCAAAGTAGCAATTGAAATTCCAAGTACGCGCCTCACACCTCACACCTCACACCTCGCCCTCGCCCCGCCGCCGCGCCCCAGCAAGCCCCAAGCGTAAGCATATGCAACGAGCATAGTAAAGCTTACATCGCCCGGCGCACGCCCGCCCGCCCTCCGGCCCGCCTAGACCCAAGTAGCAGCCGGCGCCCTCACATTCCAACTTCCCAAAGCAGAAGCACGCGGAGGATGCCCCTCAGCGTCGGACCGGAACGGGGCGCAGCAGAGGCCGAAGACGACGACGCCGCAGCGCAAAACCCAAGGACCCGTCTCGTCGCCGACGCGCTACGATAGCCTCATCTTGCCTTTTTAGGGGATTTTTCTTCCTTTCATGCGATCTGATCAGATGGATGGGGGGTCCTGCGCGCCCCCTCCCCCCTGCGCCCCTGCGGCCCTGCGCCCCTCTCGGCGGATCGATCGGGTGGCGCGTGGAGGGCGGCCTGTGTCTCACTCGGAGCTTTAGGCGGAAGGGGCGGGCGGTGGGATGCGGCTATGGCTGGGTGATTGACGTGATGCGGCCGAGTTCGAGTCCGTGTTGAGGGTGTGAGGGTGTGGGAAGTTTGGAATTTGGCCGTGTTGGCCAACTGCGGTTTCGCGACGAGGGAACGCGCAGAGCTGAGTGAGGATGCCGAGTTGGGCGGCTGGGTGCCTGCTGCGGTGCAGAGATTTCCTCGACTCCTCGCCTGCGTCTTGTCTCGTCCCGTCGTCTCATTTCCGCCTTGTTTGGCTTCGCCAGCGCTGCGCTGCGCTGGTCACGCACTAGTTAGAGTTGGAGTTGAAGTTCAACTTCAACTTCACCTGCAGCATGGGTAGACTAGCGGCCGCTCATGTCCAAGTTCAAGCTCAAGTTCAAGTTCAGGTTCAAGTTCACCTGCATCCAGCTCAACTCAACTTACATTCTGCCAAATACGGCATGGAATACTAGAAAACACACCTGACGTCGATATAAGCCCCACGAAGAAAGAGTGCTGATGCTTCGCCCCTTGCAGAGCCACATGTCTCCCATGTCTCGTTCCCAGGTTATCATCCTCGCAGTACCACGCACTGCGCAAAGGGATTAAAGGCCGGCATATGGGACGTCTATGGGCCGGGATGGGGGCTATGTGAGTCTGGGTGGGCAGGTCGAGTGAGGGAGGCCGCTCGTTCGCACTAGAGATTGCAGTGCTCTCGGTTACGCCACTTTTTCACCTGGCCGAGAGTCACGTGTAATCTGGACAAGATCTAATCTCTAACTTCCAAATCGGGGAATTAAAAAAAGGTGTCGATCTTCCACTAAAGTGATTGCCATCATGTTTGGGCGGCCGGCGCATCGACAGGCAAGGGATAGTGCCCTGGTGTTTGGGCCTCGACACCCCCGCTGATGGCAAAACACCATGTCTTGATCATGGTCCTGATACATATCCCTGGAGCGCGACGTGTGAGCACACAAGGTGGACTAGAGTGCAGTGCTACACGACGTTCGTCGCACAACCCAGCACATGACTGCGCTGCGCTGCGGGGGGAACTCGATCCGCGCCCTCGCCCTTTTGGCGCGCCTCACTTTTGGTCGTCCAACATCATCCTCACCATCGGACAGTTTGCCCTTCACCAGCCCCCCGGAAGGCCCCTCCGTACCTTCAGCTCCCAAGTACACTCGGTGGCAGAGGAAGCGGCAATGAATGCGAAATACGCATCTTTTGGCCTGGAGAGCCTCGTCGCCTTGCGTCCCTCTCCGTGCGCGTTCCGGTGCGCCGTGACCTCAGGCTTCGGATTCTACACGTGGAAATCTTACCCAGCACACGGAGACGGCGGTGCCGGGGAGAGCCTCATGGCGAGCTGCCTGGGGGGGGGGTCGGCATTCACCGCTCTTCGTCCTTCTTCCTGGCGCGTGGTCTAGCTTGGGCATCGACTCGCGGAAAGCTGCGTGTTGGGTGGGGAGAAAGGGATTGGGAGGTTGGAGGTTCCGGGCTGGCCGATATGTTGACGGGTTGAGTAAAGCGTGGGATGTGGGGGGGTGAACAGGCAGCAGCAATATATTAGAACCAGTCTGTGCAACGAGAACGCACTAATAAGCTGCGAATGTCACGGTGACTTTTCCTGTGAGAATCGCCACTACGAAGCGCGAGGAGTCACGCCGTGCATGCTCGTCCAGTCGTCTGTATTTTGGACCCCGATTGGGAGAAAGAAGTGGAGTCGCTGGAGGAATGGTGGACTGAGGGATGCAACTGTTACGTGCTCGTGGTGGTGGTGATAGTCGCCTCTGGATTGGATTCTGCCCGCAATGACTCTGAGAAACTGTGGAGCTGGCGCGAACGCCGGTGAGTGAAGGGGTGGTGAGCAGAGCGGCTCCAGGATAGAGAAAGATAGGACGGTATGTTACATGCTTGTATTGTATGGTTTGAATACTGATACTGTAAAGGAGCGGAGATACTTCCCCAGTCCCGCCCAGGCCCGAACGCCCATGAATGCATGCTGAATAGGCCAAGATTCCCGAATAGACTGACTGGTGGTCTCCATCGACATCACCTCCTACCGTCTGGAAGATCATGCGTAATTTGAAAGTCCAGACGTGTCCTGTGTTTCGGTCGTCCAGAAATGCTGGACGTAGTGGTTTTCGTCCAATCCTATCTTCCCCCATCTCTACTTCTTCTCACTCCCATCATTCGACGCCTCGGGGTCTTCATCGCCCTTGGTCTCCCGCACTCCCTTGTACGGCCGCCCCGCATACAGCATGTATCCTTTCTCTTCAATAGTCCCCAGCTTCTCGTCCTCCATCGCCCGGCCTTTCCCAAACGCGCCCGTCTCGAGCTGGCCCGCCACGGCGATGGGTCGGTTGCCACGGAATCGCTTGCGCATGTCTATCAGGCCCTTCTTGCACTCGCCGTAGCCCTTCTGGAGTTGCTGGCACTGGGTCGGGAGGGTATATTTGAGGGGCGGGCGTAGACAGTCGCCGGGCTGATGGCGCTCGACCATGATGCAGTCCGAGTTCTGCAGGCAGAAGGCCAGCGCGGCCCCTATAACATGGCACTGTCAGTCTCTATTCCGTAGAGATGTCGTGGTGAGCCCGCGGAGGTGAGGTGATGAGAGGGCGGTGGCAACTGGGCGGCGGCGACAGGGCTATTTGGGCAACTCACTTATATCCTTACAAGACTGCGGCATTGTAAACGGCGTCTCTCAATTGGTTGATCAATTGAATATGTCGCTTGCTACCGGCGCATTGAATGCATTGGACGTTGAAACTTTGGTGGTGCGGCTCATTTTCTTGGAGTTGCGGAATTGGCGGAATTGCCGCTCGCCAATCACATGTCAGGGGAGTCGGCCGGGAACGTCATAAGATTCCGGACAGCCCCAACCCCAACAACATGCCCTGTGCCTCCCATTTCTTCCTCCTTGCACGCTCTCCACGTCTTTTGCGTGAAGACATGATCAATTGTAGACCCTCGTTGGCCGCGCCTTGACTCCACCCTTCTCCGCGAAGCTTTAAACCGCCAACATGGCTCTCCATATCCCGTTCCTCTCGCGCCTTCACATAACCGAGTACTTCGCCCTCCTGCTCTCCATCGTCCTCATTGCCCTCGAGTCTCTGATAGCCGTAATCACCCTTGCTCTCCCGACCCCCATCATCAACTTCTGCTACCGCATCACGCGCCGCCTCTTCAACTACCTCTCCTCCCCGTCGTCGCGCCGCTCGCGGCAGAAGAAGAAGGGCGTGTGGTCCTCCATCGCCAACGCGTCCGACTTCACCGAGTTGTGCGAGCTTTACGGCTACTACGCAGAGGAACACATTGTGCAAACGGGCGACGGATATCTGCTGGGAGTGCATAGACTCGGATGGCGCAGGGGCGAGGAGGATGTGAGAGTCAATGCTGGACCAGGAAAGGGCGGCCTCAAGAAGAAGGTTGTCTACATGCATCATGGATTGATGATGAATAGCGAGGTTTGGGTCTGCTTGACAGATAGAGAGAGATGTCTCCCGTTTGAGCTTGTGGAGCGGGGCTATGATGTTTGGGTGAGTGAAATGTAGCATGGATCCTTTCCCGTACTTTATATGCTGACTCGTAATAGCTCGGCAACAACAGAGGAAACAAGTACTCGAAGAAGTCAGTGCACACAGCTCCCACTTCAACCGCATTCTGGAACTTTAGTATGGACCAATTTGCATTTCATGACATTCCCGATTCGATCGCATATATTCTAAGCACCACGCACCAACCCTCCCTATCCTACATAGGGTTTTCTCAGGGTACAGCCCAAGCCTTTGCCACTTTATCAATCCATCCTACACTAAACGACAAGGTCGATGTCTTCATCGCACTCGCCCCAGCCATGTCACCGGGCGGTCTGAGCTCGTCTATCGTCGATTCCTTCGTGAAAGCTTCTCCAGACATCCTTTTCCTCGCATTTGGTCGGCGGGCTATTCTCGGATCGGCCACAATGTGGCAGTCGATATTATACCCGCCTATTTTTGTGCGATTAATCGACACGTCTTTGAACTTTCTCTTCAATTGGACTGCTGTCAACATTGCGCCACATCAGAAACTCGCAGCCTACCCGCATTTGTACTCGTTCACTTCCACCAAGAGCGTCGTCCACTGGTTCCAGATTATCCGCAACGGCGTCTTCCAGATGTACGACGACGAGGCGCCAAACCCGATAACTTCGAATCGCAGCAAATATTACAAGGTGGCCAAGTTTCCCACGAAAAACATCAAGACACCTATCGTCCTCGTCTATGGCGGCTCAGACAGTCTAGTAGATATTAACATCATGCTGAAAGAACTGCCCAGGCACACAATCGCGAAAGAAATACCTCACTATGAGCATCTGGACTTTCTTTGGGCATCCACAGTTGACCAGCTCGTCTTCCCGCACGTATTTGAGGCGTTGGACGAGTACGCAGGAAGTGACAATATCAACTATGAACCCCGAAAAGAGAAACGCTTTCGTTCGCCAGGCCGATATCGCGGACTCCTACCCGAGTCAGGGGCCTTACCGGGGCCGGAAGGCGATGAAGCCGAGGACGAGAGCTCGTCGAGTCCGGCCGTTTTGAGAGCCAAAAAGGTCAGCCAGAACACGAGGAGAATCTCTTTCCACGATGAGAGAGAGGTAGATGAGAATGGTCCACAACCCCAATCTCCCGCGGCACAGATATCGAAAATCCCGCATCCGGCCTCGAGCTACGCATCCGCTGTTGACCGCAACCACTCGCCTACCCATTCTACTACTACCTTTCCTCCGCCCGCCGCCAAGGTTCCAGTCCACACATTAGCGGACTCTCCGAAAGGAAGCGTGAACGCGTCACAAATCACCGCACAGTCCTCCACCTCCCGACCGGAAGGATGGTGGTCCTCTGACGAGGTTGCGGGGGACCGCAGTGAACCATCCACACCCATTACTCTGAGAAGTGCAAGACGGCAGAGCGTCGATAGCCATAAAAGCGGGAAGTCGAGTGTCTTTGGGGAACGAGGGATTTCGTTAGGTGTGAGTAAGGCTGTTAGTGGGATGGTTGCAGGGTTAGGGAAGGGAGAGGGGAGCGGCAGTGGAAAGGAGAGCGGTGACTTGGGCATAGATAGCGCAGCCGAGGAGAAAAGAAAGAGGAAAGCGAGGCGGAAGACGGGGAGCTTCGCGAGCGTGGGTGTGGATGGGAGTTGACTCGATGCTGCTTAAAGTTGATGATGGATATGTAGCTTGAGCTACCTACTATCTAGGGCCCTGAACTTGTACATACAATAGTGCTCCTTTAGCCCGAGCCATCTTCGCAAATCCGAAATGTAAATGATCAAAGTGACATAGCTATTCCACTTTGCAGAGGATACTCTTGAATAATCGCCCCCATGATTCGACCACCCTACAACGCTCCGCCTCGTACAACTTTCCATTTCACCTCTTATTCACATAAGTCTCCTTCTGATCGTCTATTTCTCCCTATCACAATGGCTAAGCGCTCTGCATGCAAAGACCGCCTACGAAACCCCAATCGACCCTACAATTCCTGGACATCTCCCTCGCCGTCAAGAGCAGCCGTGGCTGATGCACGCTCGTCATAGCGTCTGTGGATTGGACTGTGCCACGTTTGCTAGAGTACTAGTATATCACACGGGTCAAAGCGAGGAGGGATGGGGTCGTAGCACTGCGTGTCAACACAGAGGGTGTATGTAGATGCAGCTGTGGTGCTCGCGTGTCTGCGGATATTAGGTCCCGACCGACCGCCCTTACGCTTAGGTGTGTTGAGCTGAGCCATTATACATGCCTTGGTTGCATGTTTTCTGGACATGAAAACAAGGGATCGAGTTCACAAATGTTGAGGACGCGGTTCTTGCGATGTGGGATGGCGGTGGTAAAGATGAAAATCCACAGCTTCATCAGAGTGGCCCTCGATATTGTTAGTTGGGGATCATAACCAGCTACCTTTGAAGAGACTAGTCTCAGTTCATGGACGGTAGTAGATTTGGATGGATACATGCTTTAGATGTGATACAAAGCAATCAAAACTACTGAAATTAGCTCACTATGTTCTTTATATCAGAACCGTCGCACTACGGACTTGATCCGAAAAAAAATTTCATCATGATTATTCAACCGAGTACATTCCTCATGAAGAATGATTAGAGATTGAAGGACGGGTGCACTCGCCTCTAGTAAGCGAATTTCCATATGCTTTCCCCTGTGTTTTATGCAACAACGCAAACACCGCAAACACCGCAACAATGTACAACAAACCCATCCTGCCCACCTAACCAAGCTTATCCCAGTACGAGAGCCCAAGAGACCCGTCCTTGCCAATGATCTTGATCAGCAGAAGCGTTCCCTCCTCCAGCAACGTGAAATTCCTCGTCACAGTCGTGCCCATCCACGACTCAATGCCCGCCACAATCATAGGGCCGTGTTTCACCTGGCCCTCGGTTTCGGACCTCAAGTCGGCAATGTGGTACGGCCCAGAATACGTGATTGAATATTTCCCCACGGGAGCCCAGTCGGCATCTGTCTGGTTGTCCTTGGAGGGCCATGTCAATCCCCGCGGTCGCTTTGCGGGATTCGTCGATTGCAGGTTCGCTGACATGAAGCCATTAGCGCCATAGTTTAGGATGCCTGCCTGTGTGAATCCGTCGCCTGGGTTTGCGGTGCCGTTGACGTTGTTTCTGGCGGGGATTTCGGATAAGTAGGGGGATTTTGGAGTGTTGGGTGGGGACGGCACTTACGTGGTTGAGTTGAAAATCTGCCAGGTCCCGACTAGAGCGGCGAGTACACCTGGTGTTGATATCATTGTGAGCTGTAGGATTGCTCCAAAGGCCGGGTGACTGTTCTTCGAAAGGAATTTGAATTTTGTTGATTCTCTGTAAGAAAAGACCGCAATGCCATTGGAAAAAGCTTAGAACAACACCAATTTATGTTTTTTGCGTCCTGAAATCCTTCTTCCCTTCTGCCGGGTAAATGCCTGCTACTTGCCGGTAAGATCTCGCCCGGTAAGATCTCTCCCGGTGAGATCTCGCCCCAGAGGACTTGTAGGTTGATACGTGCCAGTGAACATGACAGGGATGTTAGGTCAGATTCGCCAGAAGATCTTCCATTGGTTAGCACCCGAAAAGACACGCAATAAGTCTCTTTACTAACCCCCTTATGAATGAGAAGGCCGGAACCTTCTTCAGTGTTTGCAATGTCCGAACATATTTCATCGATAAAACCAATGCACTACACCACATAGCAATTACATCGAGATAAGAAGAACTTTGCTAGTGATTTCAACTCTGAAAATCGCGATAAGATATAATACTTCGAATCTAAACGATGAAATTAACCAATCAGATGTCAACTCCGCCGGGCGACTTTAACCGCCAAGATTGAACAAGCAAGGTTGAGTACATCTTATATCCACATTATCTGTGCGCCATTAACAACTCAGATGTTAGAAGAGGCTCTTGAGGTTACGTCAAGACTAATTAAAAGCTACGGGCACTGCTATGCACATCGCTTTTGACCTGATAATCTTGATGTCATATCTTACTCATCTTGCCCAAACGGTAGAGCAAAGTCTTGCTCATAAATTAAATCAAACTGCAAGCGCCACTCAAAGTTCAGCTAGTTAAAGAGATGGATGTTTCGGGTGCAACGTCAGATAGCTGCCCGATAAGGCCTCGGTTATGTCAATTCTCTCATGGTATCAGCTCTAAGCGCACTTACCGTACGAAAAGCAAAATCAGATTCAATGACATTCAATGGTCGCCAAAGAGCTATAGTTGATCAGTTGTTTGATGGTAGGGATGTCTATGAACGTGAGTTGGTGAAATACTAGATGCTACCTGCGATGAAATGATCCTTATGGGAGATCGTAAAATGTCATGATATATGGTACGTATAGCATTTGATTATACATGTGGAATGAATTCCGTCCATTCAACGTTCACATAGGCACTTCCCCTCACATTTCTCAATTCAGCAAAACCCTCTGCCAACAAATAGAACCTCGCAACCCCGTACACAATTGCTAGCGGCGTAATCGCAGCAAACTCCCACATTAGTGGTAATTGAGTAAGTTCTCGTTTCACCATCGTCAACTGTCTCCGCGTCATGCGTCTTTTATGTTCTTCCAATCCCTGCCTATCGAATAAAAACATGTATAAGGTTTTCCACCGCCCGAGGCTTGTCCATGATGCCATTGTCTCGAATACCCAGAATATGACCGTTATACCAAAGAGCAAAAGTGAGCTGATCCTCCAAAGGAGACGTTCAGTAGCTTTTGGAAAATCAAAGTTCCAGCCCGCGACATGGATATCTGTGAATGCCAGCGTGGCGAAGCACAATAAGTACTCTTGTAGCCCGTACGGGTTTGTAGGGAATCTGTCGTTAGGGATTCGCTGGATTGGCCGCTCGGAGGAGATGACGGGCATCTTCATGAAAGGCTGCACGTTGACTGAATATCCCGGCCCGTTCTCGTCGATGAAGTCGAGAGGTGTGATTCGCCAGTCTCGGTTCAATGTGATCTCAGCGAGTGTGTTGGCTGAGTGGATGTGCACTGGTGTTTGTACATCTGCGGGCTTGTGGAGCCAGGCATAGGAAGTCATAAGCGAACCGACAACAATGGCTACCGCATTCAGTTCCAGTGTTGTTATAGCTAGCCCCTGAAGAATACGAGCTATACACTGGATAATCAAGTAGGTGACCTGGAAGGCTGTGATTGCCTTTGTAAAAGTATCTTGTTTCGATTTGTCCCATACCTCTTTGCGCGTTATGGACGGATATTCGACAAAAGTGTTGATGACTAGCCAGTGTAGTTGCGTTGCATTTAAGGGGAACGGTTGCTTCGCCCGACTCCATTGGCCTGCAGCGTATGTGAGTGGAAACTCGGGACCAATTATTCCAAGACACATCCAAAGAAGACGACGTCCCATCAAGCGTATATATTTATCCTTTGGTGCCTGAATATTGAGACACAACATTGTATATATGCTGATGCCTACAGTGACCAAGCTTGTCTAGAGAATATCAAATGTGCCTCGGTATGAGGGCTGCGATACCCATTGCCTTACTCGGCGTGAGGATGAGGTGTTTTGGGGATTGCTAAGATGGCAGATAGTTAAAGAAGTGTGTTCCCACGCCCGACAAGTAAGAACGAAGAGAGCACCCAAATTATGGAGATATTACATTGGGTAGATAACGGAGTCAAAAGGATGAAGTTAGACAATGTCTTTGAGAGGAGAAAGGGTGTGGGGGTGAGTTAACTACGGGTCATTTGGAAGCGCTGTATACCATTACTCAAGAAGGTGTGAACTAGCCATTCGCATAACGAGGGACTACTTAATTGTATCCTCAGTGTTTTTATCCCGACAACAATTGTCCAATCACACGATACCGGTACTGCCCCTCCTTCGCGACACAGACCATGAATGCATGTCATTGGCCGGCTACGCGTTGATAAACACCGGTTCGTGGGGGCTGAAACACCAATCCTTGCGGCACAGTAGCTCACCTAACATCCCACAATGATCATGTCTTTAACACAGACATTTTCATAGCCGAATCCTCCTTCGTCAATTACTTCACACAACGAGAGCCTCTCCGGTATTCCATCCCGCCATGCCCTCCGCCTCCGCTATTCTGAAACCACTCTTTGGTACTCTCGCGGGAATCGTCGGCCTTTACATCGTCTTCATATCACTTCTAACTATTCCCACCCTTCAAGATCACGTTATTTACCTTCATCGAGTTACCCTTACTTGGTTTCAGGACGTCAATGTTCCAGAACAATGGGGTTTTCTGCGCAATCAAGTTACCCCATTTCACCTCAGCACACCTGACGGAGAAACTTTGCACGCGTGGCATATTCTTCCACTCGAGACGTATCGTGAACACCAAAAAGATTTGAGGAATGAACCTACAGGGTTATGTTCAGACATAACAAAAAGTCTTTCGTTCAAGCTTCTAAAAGACGATCCTAGCGCGCAGTTAGTGATATACCTACACGGCGCAGCGGGCACTCTCGGCTCTGGCTGGCGACCACAAAGTTACCGTGCCATCTCCGCCGCCGCACCAAACATTCATATCCTCGCCATAGACTATCGAGGGTTTGGAACGAGCACCGGGTGGCCCTCTGAAACTGGTCTACTGACCGATGCCCTCACACTTACCAAATTTGCCATAGAAACCGCCAAGATCCAACCAGAGCGGACCGTCATATTCGCGCAATCACTCGGCACAGGAGTTGCTATATCTCTATCTCATCATCTCACATTTCAGTCACCGCCAACACTCTTTGCGGGCATGGTTCTTATTGCTCCCTTTGCCAATATTGAACTCCTCACCAAGACTTATCGGGTCGCTGGAACCATTCCTCTCCTATCTCCGGTTGCATTCTTCCCCAAGCTTTTGGAAACCTTGAACCGTTTCATCATAAGCAAATGGCCCTCCAAAGACAAGATTGCGGCCATGATACGCCACCTCGACAACCTAAAACTCGCCGACAGACAGACAAAATACGACATCTCCATCATCCATGCCGAGGACGACTATGATATTCCTTGGATTCACTCGGATGTTCTATTTTGGAACGCTGTGAATGCTACTCGAGACCCAGAGTCCAGTTTCACTTTTGATGAGCTAGAGAGGGAGAAAGATAGCCGGAAGACTCCGCTTGGTGCTGGGGGTTGGGAGTTAGAATGGATGGGGAAAGGTGGAGTGATAAGGGAAGAGATTGTCAAGCACGGGCTGCACGACCGTATCATGAGCTACCCAGTTGTGAGCCTAGCGATTGCAAGAGCATTCCACAGCCAGGACAGGAATAAACTTGATTTATGAGAAGGTCTGAACTGGACCGTGGAATTTTATTCACGGAAATATCGTTTCTGGTTCCCACGCTCGAAGTAGGCGGAAAAGATGATAATATAACATAAGAATACCGCATATACCCTGAGTTAGGCCATCGAGAGCTCTCTCACTCTCTGTGTTGCTGCGGCTGCCGAGCTTCTGAATTGTACACACGCACACAATTCATTCTACCTACATCGTACTATCCTGCATCATCTCAATACCCTCCTCTCGCACTGCCTCCACCACTGACCGCCTCCGACTAACCTCCCCCATCAACCTCCCATAACTCGGATACAACCCCGCCATATCGAACTTGGCCCCATTCCCCCAACGCCAGAAGACAAACAAATAGGCATCAGCAGCCGAAAACTCGCCCCCAACAGCCCACGTTCTCCCCTCCAACTGCCGCTCAATAGCCTCATAGCACTCCCTCACATTCTCGCGAGCCTTGGCGCGTACAGCAGGATACAGCTCCTCATCGTCCACAAAGCGCTCCGGCCGCAACAGCGCCCCATACGCGGAGGTATGCAGCGTCCCGCTCAGCCAATTCAGCCACTCATACGTCCTCAGCACGTCGAGCGGCGTGCGTCCGAGGAGGTGCTTGTCAGGCGCCATCTGCGCGATCACCGTCATGATGGCTGGGGACTCGGTGATGATGTCATCGTCGATTTGGAGGATGGGGACACGACGCTTGGGGTTCAGATGCTCGAGGCTCGAGGGGAACTTTTGCATCGAGGTTATCGAGATCTTGGTCACGGTGAAGGGGGCGCCCGCTTCGCGGAGCAGGATGTGCGAGGCGAGGGCGCAGGAGCCCGGGGAGAGGACGAGGTGGATTTTGGGCATGTTGGAGCGAGTTGGGATGGGGTTGTGGGGGAGGTGTTGGATGTGGTTTTGTCACTTCTTTTATACTATGCGTTCGAACTTGCCATTCCGCATCGTCCTTCAGGAAAAACCGGAGATGCCAAATTCTATGTTTGACACCCATGTAGGCAATGTCTTCATGCTACTCTAGGTCAAAGCTGCCCTGACTTATTTAGTTAGTTTTGTCATCTGAAGGCGACGGAATCTGAATGCCAAGACTGTTTACCAATTCACGGAACTGTTTCCGCTGTGTAGTGATGGGGCATTACTAACATGGATTAGCACTACTGATCACAGTTTGGAGTTCAGTTCGTTTATGATGCGCGCTGGAGAATTTATTAGATGTATTTGGCTGTGCTGCGTTGTGCCCGCACCTTTGACCGTACCCCGGAAGGGGACTTGGCCAGATGTTCTGCATTATTGCGCACCATTACACTTATGTACTAGCATTTAATTCAATCCTCCAGTACTCCTCCATCCACGTGTCTGGGCCTAAATCGTTCATGCATAGCTTACTCCACAATGTAAGCACTCTCTCTATTTTAGGGTATAGAATGCAGCGGAGAAATGGGAGATTATAATCAAATAGTGAGACAGAAGCGGATCAATCCCGCAATTATCTTGAAATCCGTTTCTCCATTAGCAATCATCGATGATTGACTATGCATCAATAGCACTCAGTTCCGCCATACTAGATTCAAAGTTTCCGCTCAGATATTGCGAAATTGACTTATTCAGTAATTTGCTTATATAATTCTTCATAAGATCTGAAGGTCAATTGATGAAGAGAACTAGCCATCAAAACCATAGGATTAGAACCTTGTAATTGCGCAATAAAGATTTACATTCTACTCGAAATAGCTCCTTCAAACCCACATTCAATCCAACATCTCCTCTCCTCAGAATACCTTAAACTCCACAAGCCTAACCTTGCTCCCAACCTTCGGCTTAAACACCAACCTTATTTTCTCCACACTGACACCCTTCCACTCCACGTTTGTAATCCCATTCCCAACCACCTCCCCATATTTCGCTTCTTCTACATCGCCCCACACCCCATCAACATCACCCTGCACTCTATAGCTCGCAGGCGTATCGAACCCCTGACCTCCATCCGCAAAGAACGCAAGTTCCGCGCTCGCAACCGTCGTACTCGCCCCAAAATCAATCTGAAACCAGACTTCAGAGCCATTGCCGACAGGAGTATCCCACCCATTCGCAACATCAGCTTCTGGGAAGAAGAACACGCGACCGTCGATGGCACTATGGATATCCGCCAAGACAGGTGCGGGATCCGTGACAGATACGTTCCCAACGGGGTACGTCGTCGACAGGCCAAGTTGCACCGACTTCGCCACGGGACGCGCGACAGCCGGCGCTGCTACACGAGCGATCGGAACACTGAGCCTCGTGAGCTCGGGCGAGGACGTCGCCACGACGCCGTCGACTTCGACTTGCAGCCCCTGCGTGCCATACCGCGCCCCAGTGGCGTCCCACTGCACGGCGATGTCATGGCCGTGGTACAGAATGCTGTCCGCGCGGAAATAAGTTGTCGAGGCATCGGCGAGCGGATTCACTTCTAGGACGTCGTCGGCGCACGCACGGATGCCCACGAAGCCTGAGAGTATGAGGTCAATGAACCCCGAGTGGAAATAATGCGGCGAGCGCTTTAGCCCGACAATCGGGGCCCCGGTATCCGGATAGTAATCCTCTTCTATATCCAGTATGCCTCCGCGATCGGGGTTGTAGTGCAGCTGCGCGTATTGACGTAGCAGTTTGTTGTAGTCTGTTTTTGTGATGAGTCCCGTGGAAGCCCCGACAGCGTAGTGATCGAGGAAGTTTGCGAGGCCCGTCAGGAGCTGGGTGGTTTGGAAGGGCCAGACGGGGCCGTTCCATTGGCATTCTGGGTTCGAGCCTTCGTAGCGGTATTGCCGCATGTAGTATTCGTAGCTGGGTTCGTTAGTGCGGAGACCGTGTTCGCCTGCGAGCTCGCTATTGTCCAATATGTGTGACCAAGCTTGGGCGTAGGAGATGGTGTCGTCGGGGAGGTCGTGTGTCCAGGGTACATAGCCGACGAGTTCGCGGCCGCGGATTGGGGTAAAGTAGCGGACGTAGGTGTTGTTGACTTTGAATCTATCAATGAAGTGTATCAAAGTGGTGTTCCAGAGTGAGGTTTGTGTGTTGTTCTTAATGGATGCGGCCTTGGAGTTAAATGAGACTACGGTGTCGTCCATGCCACCCTTCAGAGCAGCGAGATTAGAAATCGCCTTTGCGTTTGCGTACTGGAAGCTATTGATGCTAGGACGGAACGAGTCCCCTCCTGTAAATCCATCAATTCCTCCCGAGGCATCAATGCTCGAAATCGTATACTCGGTGGCGTCACGCAGTGGCTCAACCCAGTACAGGCCCTTGTCAGCATCATATGAGTCCACCCAAGCATTGTAAACAGCCTGCATAGCGTCAATTCTAGCCACCGCATCTTCCAGCACTCCATCAACCAAATACCCTTGCCAAACAGCCGCGGCCATGCTTTCTGAGAACTGGCGCGTATTGCTATCCCCACTATATATGAAAGTAGCATAGTCCTCCTTAAACCTCCGATCGCGACACCACCTTCCCTCTTGGAGATGGAAACCTGTGGCGTCGTTTAGTGAGGCCCATGGCTCCGTCTGCCAACCGACATCGTTGAGAAACTCGGTGGAAATGAAGCCGTTAGAGCCAAGATCGCGTTGATGGGCACGGAAGATGGACCAGCGGTAGTAGTACACTTCTTCGAGAGTCTTGTCGCTAGATTCGAAAAGCGGGATTCGGGACAGGTACCATGGGGCGTCGTTGCCGAAGTGTTGGGAGGTTAGAGCTTTGGCGTCGAGTGCAGCTTGGGCAAGATGGAAGATAATGGTGAGTGCTGAGGCAATGAGGAATTTCATAATGCCTAATATTTTGTAACTGAAGGGAAAGAAAAGACTGCATACATAGCAGCCAATGCGAGATTCTTAAGTCGATCACCTCTTTATTGACTGATGTTCTGTCGTCATCTCGGGCCCAACTCTCCCGTACCGACCTCATGAGCATTCTCACCAACCTCTCATACTCAGGTATTTTTGTACTAAAATAGGCAGCCCATACCTCGGATCGCAGCATTAAAAATAAGTTTGTCCGTCGGCGACACCCCGGGCATACTTTCCAAGGGTTGTATATTGACCCCACAAGTTCCCCGCATTTCACTGGAGTAATTTTCGATAAATTATCCGCAACATTGCAGTGTTTGCTTGAACTGAGTAGATATCTCTAATACTGCAAAAAAAGGGATTCCGGAATGAACAAAATGACGGAGCTCGATGACAGGTTGTTGGTATTCCTGACGAGACGCGGAATTTTGAGGCAAAGCAATGAGAGGTAGGTAGTTTTTGAAGGAAGACCAACGATTTGTCTAAAAGAATCAAGATGAATGCAGTTGATAGAGAGGGTAGAAGAAAGACGGCAACGAACGTAGTAGTACTTCGTAGACTGCACCTGGCCATGTCAAACTGCTAACGCCATCCTTTTCAGGCTTAGCTTACTTACGTCCTCATCATATTAAATGCGGTTGCGGCCCGTATTGGAGAACTCACCATCGAAGTAAGCCTTGTCTTGTAACACTCACAAAGGTATTCCTACTCTTCTCTCGATCCGTAGACTTAAATATATTTCAAAGCTTTTAACAAAAGACAATCCTCCCACATGCATATCTTCGCTCTCTGGGAACCCATCTCATCATAATCTATTCCATCCTTCAACGCCCGAGGCACAGAATAAGGAGGTAATGAAGAATCAAGCTAAATTTCTTGAATACTCATCCTCACCAGCCAAGCCAATTCAAAACCTCCACCCCTGCATCCTTCATCACCTCATCCTCATCACTCTCCCCTCAAAGCGGCGTCTCAAAGACCAGCGCAACCCCATCATCTCCCGCCGTAACCACCCTCTCACCATTACCCTGCACGAACCCCATGATACCACCGCCCTCCCCACCACCCCGATGACCCTTCCACTCTCCAACTAACCCCTTGCCTGCCGCGGCAGTGCCACCTCTTGTATCCCAGCTCCTCAACACGCCATCATAACCCGCCGACCTCAGCAGCCAACCCCCAGGCCCAGAGCTCTTGACGAACTCCAATTTGACCACGGCCTGTGGGGCTTCCTCGTCTGCGTGAGCCTCTTCGATCCTCCTGCGGATAGCGAAGCGATGTGCGGTGTCGAAGAGGGTGATACTTCCATCCACATTCCCAGCAGCAAGAAGCGTGATCGGCGAGGGAGCGAATGCAAGAGTTTCGATGTTATCCTGTCCGGCCTGAAGGGAGGCTAGAATCTGACCGGCTTGACCACCCGATGCCGCGGCTCCTGATTGCTTTCCGCCACCCGATTTCCCGCGTGCGCCGCCACCGGAAGATGAAGATGGAGCTGCAGCGCCGAGACGTGGGAGGCCGACGATGCGGAGTTGGCCCTCTGAACCACCGACCGCGACGAGTGCGCCGTTGGAAGCTATAGCAATAGTGTAAAGACCGCCTTCAACGCGGAATCGTTCGTCTTGTGCATTTAGACCGACTACGGTTTGTGCATCAGGCGTCGCAGTCAGACCTTGTGAAGCGGCATCTCCGAAGACGTCCCACACATAGAGAGAGCTATCCTCGGACACAGTAGCCAGGAGGCTCCCGTCGGGTGTCCATGCGCCCGCTGTGCAGGTCTCAGTGTGAAGGTAATAGGCTTGTAGCACCCGCAGCTCACTGCCCTTCTCTTTTGCGTCGATTTCATAGACCCATACAGACCCGTCGGATGCACCGAGCGCAACGACATTGGGATGATCGGGCGAGGGACAGTGTAGCAGCCAGTTGATTTCTTGCACTTCTTGGGCCTCGGCTAGGAACTTCCAGCGCTTGCCCGCGGGCTCACCTTGCCAGACACGCAACTTTCCGTCTAGACCCGCGGTGGCGAGATATTGGCCTTTAGGATATGTGAATGCGATGGCGTTGATGGAATCGGTGTGACCCTCAAGCTTAAACAGACTCTTCGCTCCTTCTCTTTCCTGGCGCTGGTTTGTGTCTCCATTTGATTGCGCGGGAGCTGGAGTTACGTCGAAAACGTAGCCTACATCGTCGCCGCCGCCCGTGGCCACGATTTCCGGATGCACGGGGTGTTGTGTTATGCAAAAAATTGAGTCTGTGTGGCCGTCGAAATGCGCTACACTGTCATTCTGTAGATCTATCTCCATTTGAATGTCCCGGGGTTCGTTCTCGTCGTCGTCGGATTCCATGGGTGCATCTTCCTCATCGGGAATCTCCTCTCCTACGTCTGCTTGGTCAAGCATGGCATCTTCTTCCTCATCTTCGTGCTCGTCTGCGTGGTGGGGTTGGTGGGCGGACATGGCGGACAACTTCAAACTTCACTCTTAGTACTTTGGGGTTGACTTCAGGAACTGTATTGGTGACGACGAATGATGCGACTGTGTTTCCTCGTGAAGGCGACTTATATGTGCCAGGTGTGTGGTGGTGCTTAGAAATACTCTTCGCGTCTTCCACCAAGAACTTTTTCTTTCGGGCTCGCGCTCGGAGGTTGAGCGACAAAACGCCGACGTCATTGGCGCACGTGACTCTCGCACTGTGGGAGAACATTTTAAGTGGTACATTATATATTGCGGCAGTATCTATAACACCGCATGGCTACAACAAGCGAAGCTAAATGCCATCCCAAATGCCAGACGATGCAACTCTCCAAATACTTCACCCATTCCTACAACTTTGCTCCTGCCGCTCTTCTCCTCTCCTTCTCCTTGTCCCTCAAAAACCTACGCAGTATCTTCCCACTAGGGCTCTTTGGGATCACATCAATGAATTCAATACCGCCTGTGATCCACTTGTATCTTGCCTTGTGCTCCTCGACATGCTTCTGGATTTGGCGCGCTACTACACGGTCGCTTTCTTCCGCACTGACTGACGGTGACTTTACGACAAACGCTTTGGGCACTTCTCCGGCTTTCTCATCGGGAACTTGGATCACGGCGCAGTCGTTGACAGCGGGGTGGGTTAGAAGATGGGCTTCCAGTTCCGCGGGAGCAACTTGGTGACCCTAGAGCAAATTAGCCCGGAACCTTTGGTTTGAACGAAAGGCGAAGAAATGTTTTGCTCACCTTTACTTTGATAAGCTCCTTAATGCGGTCTACAATGAAAACATGCTCAAAGCCCTTTGGTGATTTTCTTACGACAGCCTCGTCGCCAGTGCGCATGTACCCGTCCTGAAACGTCTCTGCATTCGCTTTGTCATTGTTAAGATATCCGAGCACGACGGCGGGGGATTTTACAAGAAGTTCCCCGGGCTGGTCGTACTCGGTAATTTCCTTACCCTCGGGTGTTACGATTCTGCATTCAATGCCCGGGTAGATGGAGCCAGACGAGCCAAACCAGATGTCGGATGGATCGGTCGATGTCACAACTGTACAGGTTTCAGTGAGACCTGTGTTTTCCGTTAGTCGCGAGTCTATACCCTGATGGATAGAACTTGCCGTAGCCTTGGCGGATGGCCCAGGTTGGGAAAATGCGATTCAAGTCCTCGGCTGTTTCCTGCCCTAGGGGAGCTGCACCTGTGAAGATGGCCCATACGCTACTCAGGTCGTACTTGGCGAGTGTGTTCTGGTTCTTGGTCATCAAGATGATGATGGGAGGTACCTTGTTTGTGTCAGCCGACAGCCTTGTCAAGCAAATTTTGATATTGGAAAACTTACTAAGAACAGGGAGTTGATCTTGAATCTTTGGATAGACTCCAGGAAGCTCGTGAACTCGAACTTGGGCAACACTACAACGCCGTCGCCACGGTAAGCGCTCCCATGGCTAATTACGACTAGTCCGTAGATGTGGCTCATAGGGAGGAGCCCGAGCACGTTTTCAACATAGTCTGATTGGGTTCCGGGTGCTATCTTGGTGTCCCGGTATGGTTTATCGTATGTTTTGGCTTGGACTATACGGCGTTAGTCGCTGATGGTCCTGCCTTGGAGGTGACCGACTTACGTGTATTTGCGATAACGTTGCGATGCGAAATCATAACGCCTTTCTGGAGAAATGTCAGATGGTACTCAAAATTGAGGTTGCAGGAGAGGGTCTCACGGGCAGTCCGGACGTGCCGCTCGAGTAGCAAAGGAAGGCAGATCTCTTTGCGCCATGCCCCTGCTCCCATACCAATGGCTCCAGGCGGTCGAGCTTTGAGCCCTCGCGAATCAAGTCATCCACAGTCTTCATGCCGCTTGGAGCACTCAACCCGGCAGTGAACTCTTTCGGCAGTTCGAGAAGGTAGATGCGATTGCTCGGAATCCCAGCTCTCTGCGCCGCCTCCTGCGCAGTGCTGAGCAGCGGAAGACAAGTAAAGAGGACCTTTGCGCCCGAATTCTTCAGCTGGTATTCGAGCTCGGCGAGCTCGTAGGCGGCATTGGCGGGCGACTGGACGCCGCCGAGACGATGGGTTGCCCATGCTAGCGGAAGGGTGTCAAGCTGCAAAAGTTAGCCCGGGCGCATGGCTGGCCGTCGCGTGCTCCACTGACCGTGTTGACGGAAAAGACGGCAATGACTTTGTCCCACTCGGAGCCCACGTTCGGCTGCCACCCGAGCTCCTTTGCGAGTCCTCGTGCGAGGTAGTCGACGCGCTCCTTGACCTCGAGGGCCGAGTACGACTTGCCCGACAGGCCACAGGTGAAGGGCGCCCTCGAGTATCCGAGCGGGTGTCGTCCGTGCTGCTCATCGAGTATGAAGTCGCAGATGGGGATCGAGTCGGGCGGGTCGTAGGGCAGCTTGGGGACCCATGCGGGAGGGTAGAAGGGCATGGCGGGCGGCCGTGTCGACGTGCCTGCGCTTGGGGGTGAGGGAGACTGGAGGTGTGAGCTGAAAATGGCCGAGGTTACCAAGTTGGCCGAAACATGAGAGACCAGGGCGGCACGCGGCTTTAAAGCAACCAGAGGGCCTTAGAAAACGACCATGCTTGTAGCTTAGCAAGCGGCGGCTGTCGGATGTGAGCGTCGGCCGTGTCTCTCGGCCAGCTCGAAAGGCAGTTGGTTTGCATACTCGCTTCGGGCCCCTCTCCCATGCTGTCCGAGGTGTGGGCGCAAAGCTGGGGTAGCATAGCGTGGGGAGACGTCCCAGAAGGGATAGCCGACTTGGCGCCCATGACGCGAGAACCCGCGGAAGGCGCCAAGGGTCGCACACTGCAACTTCGTGGCTTCCTCCCAGGGGACACTAATGGGCTGCCTGGGAAATCCAGTGCACGTCTCGCAGCTCGCCAGTTCACCACTTCGTGCACATCATGGCGTTTGCTTGCGCTTCGAAGGGGCCTTCCACATTCACCACCCCTCGTCCCCGAGCTCTCACTACACGGCTTATTGAAGGGTGCGAGCCTCCAGTCCCACAACAGCCATTGTCAGCTATTGTTCGTCGCTATGCATGTGAAACCCTCTTCATATATCCCTTCCACGCTGTTGTTTCTTGACTCCTCCATCGTGTCCCAATAGCGCCTTCATGCCCAATTCTATCTCTCAATCTCTCAATCTCTCTCGTCTATGTTGTTTCCACCACTGTGAGCCATCCAGCTTCCGCGATAGAGGAAACCAGCCGACCCAGCCCTTTCCATCCAACCGAGACCCCCTGGAGCACCTCTACGTTTGACGAAAGCGCCCTTCCAGGCGACCACACTCTCTCGCCCGAGATACTCATAGATACAATGACCAGGGACGAGACCACGTCTGAGCCCACCCCAGCGGCATCTACCCTATCAGTTTCTAAGCATACCTTAGCTTCTGCAACCATGCGTCCTCCAGAAGGTAGCAGGGAATCGACAAGCTCGCGGGCCGCTCAGGCTCAGGAGACAGGCCAAATTAGCGTTTTTGATCTCCCCGCTTCCTCCTCGGACGCCTCCGAGTCCAACCAGAGCGAACTTCTGGATGGGATTTCTTTCTCACCTAGGATGACAGCAGAGAAGGTGATCGTGACTGAGACTACCCCACCATCGACAACTGAGCTTGCCCCAGCGACTCCTTACAGCACCCGGATAGCTGCCGAATATTTCCAACCAGCTTCTGAACACACCTCGGATTCTACGGCTATGAACCATCTGAAGCGTAAGATGGAGTCAACGACTTTCCTAAACGCTAAAGAAACTACATCTGAACTGAGCAATTCTCCCGATGATTTGTCTGATCGCGCAGGTGTACAGGTAGATAAGAGGCCTAAAACACAGCCTACGTCTGAGTTCATTTCTCAGTCTACGGCAGGATATATGGAAATGCAGGACACTCCTGGAGCGCACAGTACGACTGTGAAAAGAAAGCCGATGCGAGGTGCAAGACCCACTAGGAACTCTGTCCGGATTGCAGAGTTGAACTCCATCAGCATTGCAGAGTCGAAGAATTACAAAGCGAATGCTACGGGGGGAGATAATAGGATCACCCATGCCCCAAGACGTACCAGGAAGCCCGGCCAGATCACAGAGTCGAAGGTCTCCAGAGCAGACACAAGTACTGCCGGGGAAGCCACCACCGGTCCGTCAGTCCCTACCAGAAGATCCAGTCGACTTACGCAGCCAAAAGAGTCCAGCCTTATCGCCACTGCCAGAGAAGACTCGCATAACAGAATTTCGCATGCTCCTATACAGTCCGATCAGATAGTACAACCGAAAGAGTTACCTGTGAAGACGACTGCTGCAGGGGCGAAATCTACTAGAACCTCGAAGCCGACCATGACATCGAGAACATCTAGCGCAAGGGCAACTACCAAAGGCAAGAGAACTACCAGAGTTCAGAAATATAGAAGAGGGCCGAAACGGAAACGGTCCAAGGTAGTGGCACTGAAGATTAGTTCCACGGCTCTTGAATGGGCCCTCGGACTTGCCTCCAGACCTACCGCAACTTTTGAGAGAGCCCGATTTGCTTCTGAGCCTTTCGATATGCCTCATAGGCGTGTTCGAACAGCCTCAGAACCTCTTGGTGGAAACACTAAAGCTTCTCGAACAGAACTTGAGCCTTTGTGGCGAGCATATAAGTTTCTCCCAACTTCCGAGCAGAATTCTTCATCTACGACTGATATGGGTCTTAGCCCTGTTCAAAGGGCTTTGGAGTCTCCCCAATCAGATCGTGTTTCTACACAGGCAGCTGTTGAGGATGCCATAGTTTCCACACCTATCGAAACAATCTCTGCGCCTGCGCCTGCTCCTAGGAACGTCCCTTCCTCTTCTCCAATCTCACATCCTAGGCCTATATCAACACCTCCACATGCTCCAACATTGGAATTTCCGCTAACACCTGATTACACCCCAAGGAGCGAAGAAATTTCAAACACGAATCTTCGACCTCTACCATGGAGTAAGTGTTCCAATAATATATACGAAAAGCATTCTAACAGTCAGCAGCCAACCCAAGTCCACCTCATCAAGTTCACAATGAATCGCAAAGCTATCCGTCATATACGTATCCGACACCTATGTATCAACCTACTGTACATCAACCACCTCTATATCAACAGTCGCCGCATTCATCCCAACAGCAGCAGCACCGTTTTGATCAACAGCCACAATACGAATTTAATGAACCACAGCAATTTCAGTGTGCTACGAAGCAGAACCATCAATCACAAGCAATTCCAGCGCAAGAACTATTACCACAGACACTTCCGCCACATGAATCCCAGCGAGTGAACCTAGGAGCTATCTCGCTACACAAAAATACACCAGAAGAAAGCATCTGGCCTATCGATACACGCGACCACGTGATGCTTCGAGCTTACACCAAACAACTTCTATCGATAGCAGACCCAAAACCAGAGCCTTCGTCTCGACCAGAAGTCTGGGCAGGCGGCCGTCAAGAGCTTTGCGAAACGCTGCAATACTTCCGCGCTTACCATGGTGGAGGCTATACAACTGGTGGATTTGCGCGCGGCTTCATGTTCGACAAATCAGCACACGCACGCGACTTCGTTGACTCCACGGTCGTCATTGCAAGGGCCGGCGGCGGTCTTGTCAAAGACAAAGATTCCGGAGAGAGGGTCGTCGGCAGCGACCGAACTGAGGATAGCAAAGTGGCAAGCCTTCGAAATTCAATGCAATACTTCAATCCAGTGGTACGTAATTCAACTTCCATCTTTTGCGGACCTATTACAAAGCATACGCGAGTTACCGTCTACATGGTGTCTCGGACATACTCCGCGCAGTCTACAAAGTTGTACCATATCTCTCGACTTTGCCAATATATACTAATATTTCACCCTCAATATATAGGTTATCATTACTGGAGCGGATAATCCGAATATCCCATCCCAACCACCTCACACGTATTGCGTTTTAGACTACTTTAAGCCAACACACATCTGGAGCGAAAAAAGCAAGGGAAAGAAAATTCTCCGCTATCGATTCGAGAAACTTGATGCCACGAAGCCTTCCTGGTGGGCACCGAATAACAACGAGGCTCAAATCGAGCACGGGTCACTTGATCCGCCTATCGTTTACAAGTGTAGCAAGTGCAATCACGAATCTCAGCAGATTTACCTACAAGGTTGGATGTGCCTTCAACCCTCTTGCTCCATGTTTTGGCTTCTAGCTCCCACTTCCACCAACTTGGATCCTCATGAACCCGTTGAAGCCGACCTTGAATACGACCCGTGCTTCCTGAAGCAACGGGTCAGGTGGCCAAACGACAAACATATCTACAGTCTAGCCTCTAACGACGTGGAGCTTTCGGGGCTCTCCATTGTCGGTGAGGATTGTTCATTAGCGTACTGGCAGGGCATGGTATGTCCGAAGTGCGGGAGATGCAATTCACGGTTGTCGTGGACGGGTTGGGAATGTGGTAACGAGCTCCAAGAGTGCAATTGGAAGAAAGAGCCGCCGCACATCTTCATCCCTGCGCAGTCGCTTCGAGATCCCTTTTTCCCTCTTACTTCGAGCTACACACTATCTCGGGATACACACCTTCCACTGGTCAAACTGGACGTGTCGTTTAAGGATAACTATCGAATCAACCGATATACGATCCCTGGTATTGAAGGTTTTGTTGCGCACTTGATCGCCAATAAGACTGTACTTGAAGAGGAGGGAGGCCCTGACAGGATGTTTGAAGAGCTTCAGAGAGAGGATATTGGACTCAAGAGGAGGGGCTTGGGAAGCGGGATGCTCAAGGGTGAGAGTTATACGAGACATTTCTTGGTCAATTATGGGATGCCATACAAGTTCATTGCTGCCACGGCTTCAAGGTCCTTCGATGACGCAGCAAGACCCATCAACCATACTCGCACCAGGCTGAACTGGGCCGCGAAGTTTGTATTAGCTGAAGAGGTAGTTAGTGTAGCTAGGGCAGCTGAACAAGACGAAGATGAGATGATGACCAGACAGGAAGTTGAACGGGAAGTTGAAGAAGGCTGGAAGAAGAACGAGTTCAATGAGGTTCTTGCGCTAGGATATTTCGAACAACAACGGTACGTATTCCCATTCCCTTGGGTAATGAAATTCTAACGTTCCACCTAAGAATCAACTACCACGACGACGGCGAATACGGTCTCGGACCCACAATCGCTACTCTATCCCTCGGCGCGCCAGGTACAATGCGCCTCCGCATGAAAGCAAGACACCACAACGGTGTCTCGGCCGCCGGTGTCTACGACGATACTCCGGCATTACCCGGTTGCGCCGCCTACGACGCCCGGCGTTCTGCCCAATCTTCCCTCGTAGCCCTCAAACAATCGAATCCGCAAGCCTACCGCGCGCGCTTGAAAACACTTCCCAAGGAACTGAAGCTGAAGAGTGGAGGTACAGCCCGTGATGCTATCACGCTAACGCTCGCTCACGGGGATATCGTCATCATGCATGGCGCAGAGATACAGAAGTACTATGAGCATAGTGTGGATCATGCGGGGAAGTTAAGGTTTGCGCTCACGTGTCGGTATATTGACCCGAACAGTTTGAAAGAGGCGGATAGGCCAAATTATGAGGTGAGGCCTGATGAAGGGGTGTATGATGGAGGGTGTTTGCCCGCTGCGGGCTGAGAGGAGGTGGATGGTTTTCAAAGGAGAGCATGGTGAAGGAAAGTACGATGACTGCTAAGTTCTAGAGAGGGGTTGCTAGGGATGAGGGGAAAGTGGAAGAACGATGAAAATTTCGAGACTGACTACATTAGTGCCTTGAACGGTATTTGAAAGAATGCTGGGAAGTGGTGAAAACCGCACTAACTCTATATCATTTCACATCTAAGGCAATTTGGGACCGAGGGGGCGCTGAGGTACAAGGACAACAGCCACCAACAGTTTAGTCCAATTCATGGAGGCTCAGAAGAGATATTCATCTCGTCGAATGATTGAATCTTTACATTTCGCTATTCTCTTCGTTCCATTCCCTATAGTATCCCAACCACCCCCGTCTAATCTATATTCCCCGTTCCTAACCTCTCCCTCTCTACCCCAGAAACCGCGCCACAAACTCGGCAACCTCCCTCGGCCTCTCCACCATGGGCAAATGTCCCGCGCCCTCGATGCTCTTCAACTCGACGCCCGACCCAAGGCCATCCGCCATCGCCGCCATCGTCTTCGGCAGGACCCCATCACCGGCGCCCACCAAGAACGCGCCCTGCCCCTGAAACGCCCCCATCAGCGGGCGGAAGTCGTACTCGAACAGCGCGTTCACCGAGCGGCGAAACCCGTCCAGGCTGTTCGACGCCACCATCTGCTTGACCTCGTCGATGTTGCCCGCCAGCGCAGCGTCCGCGTACGACTGCGCGGTGAACCAGCGGCGGACGGTGGCCTCGGCCAGCTCGTGGCCCACGATGGGCTCTCCGGCCGCGGACCGCGCGCCCTCGGCCTCGCACATGGCGATGCGCTCGCCCCAGGCCTTGGGGTTGCCGGCCGGGGCGGCCGAGTTCGTGTCGCAGGCGACGAAGGCGGAGATGCGGGTCGGGTGGGTTAGAGCGGTGTTTAGGGCTGTTGCGCCGCCGAGGCTGACGCCGACGAGGGCGGCGGTTTGCGCTCGGAGGGCGTCTAGGAGCGCGATGACATCTTTGCTGAGGGTGTCGACGGTGATGGGGGTGGTGGAGGAGGGGGGGAGCGCGGTCCGGCCGCGCGTGTTGAAGGATAGGATGCGGTATTCGGGGGATGTGGAGAGGAAGTGGGCGGTGAAGGCGGTCCAGATGGAGGACGTGGTTAGGATCGAGTTGATGAGGACTAGCAGTGGGGCGTCTGGGGAGGGGGAGCCGGTCAGGGTGTAGGGGAGTTGTACGCCGTCGGGGGTTGTAATGTAGGACTCGATGATGGGGAATTTGGCCTGTGTTCCTGCTTCGGGGGTGGTGGCGTGGGCGGGCCGCGTCTTGGTCAGCCCGTCTGTCGATGCTGCTGGGAAGGTGTCTGGGGAAGATAGAGCCTCCAGATCCCGAGGCGCAGGCCCAAACGTGTAGTACAAATCATAGACCCTTCGGTTCTTCCTATCCACGCTGCCCTGCATGATCTTCTTGGTCCATTCGGTCGTCGTCGCCGCCTCGAACTCTGGGCCCCCAAGCCCGTTCTCGGGCGCGTATTCGTGCAGCGTGAGGAATTCCTTGGTCTTGCCGTCCGCGAGGTCGAGGTACGAGGTCACGAAGCGACGTGTACGGCGCCAGCCGGGCACTTTCTGGAGCAGGGCAATGTGTTCTTCGTCGTACCAGCGTGCTAGTTCGTCCTCATGTGCCCCCTCTTTCAGAGTCAAGAAGACGGCGACCATGACGTTTTTGGAGCCCTCGGCGGACACGGATTCCAGGGCCTGGAAGTCGGGGACTTGAACCGAGGAGACCAGGTCGTAGAAGCGGCGGTCGACGTGGATCTGCTTCATCGTGTCGCGTTCTCTTTGGCTCTGCACGGGCGCCGCGCGAAGTTTGGTGTAGACGTCTTTGGTGAGCCAGTCCATGTCTGAGATGTCGTAGATTGCCATCCATTCTGGCTTTTCTTGGGTCCCGGTGGGTTGGGCTTGGTTTTGGTCTTGAGACAGGTCGGATGCGCGGTACCGAAATCCATTTTGACAGAAGGGGAGGCGGAGACGTCCGGGGCCGTGCTCGTTGTTGTACCAGTCGTGGAATTGGGAGGAGGGGAGAGAGGGCTTGGGTTGCATTGTTACGTAGAGAATACCGGGGGTGGGTGTGGATGAGTTCGACATGGCTGCGGTTGTGTAATGCGTCTTGAGAATGAAAGAATGGACGTGGGTTCAAGAATCGAAGAGGAATTAAAGCAACGCGAAGGAGATTTGGGATAGGACGAAAAGTGGTTGCGAGCTGGATTATGGATATTACTTTTGGAGTCGCGCCGAGGATAAGTTCATTGAGCTGTAGGCCGATGACATCTGCCGGCAGAGAACTAGCCAGCTCCACTACGGTTGAGGGGCGGAAGAGCGCCCCTCTTCATTCCGACGTCGGAACGGAAGTCCCTTTTCACGTGATCTGTCGAGTGTAATGCGCGAAAGGGTCACAGTCCACAAGAACACACAAAGGCACAAAGGCACAACTAAAGCACGTGAGGTACCTAGATGTTGGATGTGTCAGAGCAAAGTGACGCGCATGACTAAGCAACGCCTTTACCCTTGTAAGGGCGGAGCTAAATCTATGGCGTCCCCCAAACGCTCACCGAAACACCAGAACAGGAATTGCCCGCGTCTATGCCGTAGAGGCTGTTGCTAGTGGTGACAATGCTTTGTGCATGCATGCTTGAGATCTAATTGGCATGGACCACAGAAGTTTTTACACCCACATAGTCACGGCGGCTGCCTGGAGAGGACAGCACATATACAAGGGCGGGCGCCCTTATTGAAGTTGGAATTGGACAAAGGGCGATATGTTGGCCCTCACAGGATCACTAACATTCAGGCCCTCCACGATGTTGCCTGGGTCACGGGGATGGCGATCAGCCATTTCGTCGAGTATAAGAAGCCCAAGCAGGCACGCAGCAATTCTCGCCAGGTCGCCCTCAAGTCTATCCGCATCACAGGTTCATCAGTCAACGAAGCAAATACCCTTAATTGGCATACCAGCTCGTCCGACATCAATCGCCGTCACAGTCATAGCTACCGTTCACCAGGCTCGCAACTACACGCAAAACACGATGACGACTCCAGTTTTCTCAACGCTCCATCACGTGACGGAACGAAAGCTGAACAAGCTTGCAGCCCACCGGGATAAATTCGAGGCGGACAAGAAGACCATTCTAACCCAGGTCTCTGCTGCCTCTGACCGACAAGCCAAGGTCCAAGCGTTGCTGGACGGTTTCCAGCTATACGGCATCACCGCTAGTAACGCCGATGTATCAATTCGCAACCTGGAACGGTTTATTCACCAAGCAAAACATGATCCGTCTGTCTCCGCCTCCCTCCTTCGTGACTGGCAATCCAAGCTAGAGCACGAGCTGGACGTCATCAGCGTCAAGTACGAGTATGCAGCCTTGTTCGGACGGCTCGTCACCGAGTGGATCGAGAGTTCCAACCCCCAAGCCGCAGTCTCCGGCGCCAACAATCCCGGGAGTGACTCTGGATCTGAGATGAGCGAAGACTTTGACCACGTGGGCCGGAAGGAAATGCACGAGCAGCGCAGTGAGTGGGAGAAGTATGCTTTTACGGAAAAGAAGGTGGATCAAAGCAAGATCGAGGCTTATCTCAACGAAATATTCGGCACCACACTCCAAGCTAAGAAGATCAAAAAATCACCCCTTCAGAATCTACGCCAGTCGATGAAGAACGTCATGGATTTCAAATCGGAACTGTCGACACCAAAACCAAAACGGACCGACGATCCCGTACTCCAGAACATCTTGAGTGGTGAGCACCGCTTCACGGTGGAAAAACTGAAATCCTGCATCCGAGGGGTTCTAATGTCTGATCTGTTCACGGGAGAAAAGCGGCAGTCGTTGGTAGATCTCGAATCTAGGCCTGCTGTCTTGAGTGAAATGGTCGACGTGCTGAACATGGATCTTGATGGCCTGGATACCTGGAAGTGGGAACCCGCGCCTGTGCCGCTCTCCATGCGGCGACAGCTCAATGGCAAGTACCGAGTGTACATGGACGAAGAGATACATCAGGCCATTCTACTGCATTTTGTCGGCAAGACGTGGGCAGTTGCGATGAAGAAGGCTTTCACTACCTTCTATCACTCGGGTGCATGGACGCAGAGTCCTTACCGGGTCATGGGTCAAAAGGCCAGAAAGAGGCGCGAGTACTATGTCCACGGGAGCACGAATCAGTCTACGACGGTGAGGAACCACAGAAGGGAGACGTATCAGGAGAAATACTTCATGACGCAATTGCCGGACAACGATTTCGAGGATATTCGGGACTACGCCGCGGACGAAGACGACGACGTCTTCGTCGGAACGCGAGACAGCCCGCTTGCGACCAAGCAGTCCATGTTGCGCCTGGTGACGACCGAGATGTTGCTGAATACAAAAGTATACGGCGAGTTCACAGTCGTGCAGTCGGATTTCAAGTGGTTTGGACCTTCCATCCCGCATGATACCATGTTTGCTGTCCTCAAGTTTTTCGGCGTCCCAGGGAAGTGGCTGCGGTTCTTCAAGACGTTCCTCGAGGCGCCAGTGGTGTTTGCGCAAGATGGCGTCGCAGCTCAAGCGCATGCAAGGAAATGCGGTATCCCTATGAGCCATATCCTCAGCGATTCTCTTGGCGAGGCTGTTCTCTTCTGTCTCGACTTCGCCGTCAACAAGCGGACTGAAGGGGCCAACATCTACCGCTTCCACGATGATCTGTGGTTCTGGGGCCAGGAAAGCACATGCATCAGTGCTTGGAATGCCATGCAGGAATTCTCCAGTATCATGGGGCTTGAACTGAACAAGGAGAAGACGGGCGCCGCCCTCATTGTGGCTAACAAGGACAACGCCCGACCTGTGCCTGCTGCTCTGCCGCAGGGCACGATCAAGTGGGGGTTTCTGAATCTCGATGCCGAAGCTGGCCGTTGGGTCATCGACCGCGCTCAAGTCGACGAACATATAGAAGAGCTACGTCGCCAGCTGGCCGCCTGTCGGAGCGTCATGGCATGGGTCCAAGCATGGAACAGCTACGTGGACCGGTTCTTCTCCACCAACTTCGGACAGCCCGCGAACTGCTTCGGCCGACAGCACAACGACATGATCATCAACACGTTCGAGCACATCCAACGCAGTCTCTTCACCGACACCAGCACGCCCAACGTCACCGACCACCTGCGCGGCATGCTCAAGGAGCGTTTCGGCACCGACGACTCGGTCCCCGATGGCTTCTTCTACTTCCCGATAGAGCTTGGGGGCCTCGGGCTACGCAACCCGTTCATCAGCGTCTTCGCAACGCACAAGAAGTCGTTCCGGGACCCGGGCGAGCGCATCGACCGCGCGTTCGAGGACGAGCAGGAGGAGTACGAGCGGCTGAAGGAGCGCTGGGACACGGGCGATGATCGCCCGAAACGCAGCAAGTATGCTCCTGCTCCGCTGGCCATGGACAGCGGCACAGAGACCGATGCCGACGACCCGTTCATGTCGGTCGAGGAGTACACGCGGTACCGCGAGCAGGTGTCGGTGCACTTGCACATGGCCTATACGAATCTGCTCGAGTGCCCGCCCGAGGAGAGGGTGGAGAGCAGCACGGAGCTCGAGGGCGATCTTCGGAAGGGCGGCCTGGACCAGAGCCCGTATTGGCTTTGGATATACAATCTCTACGCCGGCGATATGAAGCAAAGGTTTGGCGGGTTGCAGCTCGGCGAGCGCGATCTGCTGCCCGTCGGCTTGGTCGGGGTCTTGAAGAGCGAGAAGGTGAGGTGGGAGGGGTAGGTGTGTCGGCGCGTGGGAAGGGCCCCGATCTGAGGGGTTGACCCGGTCAGTGCCAGGGGAGGGGGCGAAGAGGAATGAATTTTAAAAAGTGTACAATGGTTCGCGTCTAGATACCCCACTCAAAAGCAAATCTCTACTTGTTTATTCATTAAATATGTCGTCGAGATATCAAACACAAGCTTCATGTCTTCCGCTACCGGTACTCGCCTGACTTCGTCTAATAGAAGCCCGCATGAACGTACACGGCACTGTTTAGTTATACATTCGGGAACATGTTTGGCAACGTACCCCGATTGAGCCGCACGCCAAGGGACCCGTCTTCCTCTGCGAAATCCCCTCACGCTCGCCGTCAAACAGTGTTAGCTAGTATCGCCGCTTCTGCAGAGCGTACTCGCAGGCAACAAATGCAGTAATCATGAATTATACTCGGGGCCAAAACAAAAGGAGCTAGTCCTCAACAGGCAAAAATTCTCCGTGCACCAACGCCCGATCTAGCCTAGCCCTCCCGAGCACCCTGTCCAACGACGGAACCAACCCGGTCTATTTCCGGTCCGACCACGACTATCAGGCTCTTTGTCCAATGGAGGAACCAGGTTAGGCTGGAGGCGGCGGCGGCGGCGGCGGCGGCGGCGGCGGCGGAGTTATTGATGTAGGTGGTTGACGGTCTGATTTCTGCGGAGGGGGTGGCGGAGGTCGTGGTGATGAAAGGGTTGGAAGAGGTTCCGGAGGTCTCGGAGGTCTCGGAGGGTTTGCATTGGGCGGCCGGATGAACTCAGGTAGAAAATAGGTATGTTCATACACTTCACCGGGACTTGAGCAATCACTATCAGTATGCATGGGCCCAGCTCAATGGAGGCGCTTTGTTTAGTGGAAACTTGGAAAGGGATTGATTGTGCTTACAATTGGATGAATCGCAAATTGACAGAAACCACTCGATGCATGAGCTCAATCAAGCCTATTTCTTCTTCGTTTAGGTGCATTTGGTGTGTCACTGCTGCCCTGAGTGGCTCGGCATAATCGGGATCGTAGGGACTCAAGTATTGCAAGGAAACGATTTCGAAGAAGCGAGGGAAAAACCCTGCATGCCCAAAGTCGATGAGGCCGATTGATCTGTCGCGTAGCATAATCATGTTCCGACGGCAGAGATCCAAATGGCAGAACACAAGCTTCTGGGAGGTGAGATCGATGGATTTAACGTGCAATGCATGCCTCTTGTTCAACCATGCAATCCTCTTGTTCAGCCATGTATTCATGTCTTCGATGGAATGGAATACAGTGCAAGTGCCATAGTCGGACCAGAGGTAGCCTTTCGGCTTGCCCCCTCCAACTGGCCCCGGCGCCACCTGGCTGTCGCTAGACATACTTCCAAGGTGGGAGATTATACCAGCAACGCGCGGAATGATATCCGTATGAATATCAAGGTCGAGGTGATCCAAGCACCAGCCACGGAAATACTCCATGAAAAGGTATCCACGGGGGAAGCCAACGGACTTGTCGACGAAGAAGCGGTACACGCGGGGGACGCGAACGATACCATGGTCGGCATGTTGATAGGCAAAGTCCTGAGTCGCCGCTTCCTGAGCAGTCACCCCTATCCCGCATTTGACTACCATGTTGTCTGAAAGCTGGACCACCGAACCGCCTCCTCTTGGACCGTCAAGGACTCCATTCTGGGCTTTCATGCGACTGACAAAGTCTTTCAGCCATTCTTCGCTGGCGGTGGAGATGTCCCAAGACATGAGGACGTGATGGCGGATATCTGGTGATGGACGTAAGGCCAAGAAATGTGAGTCTGGGGTGCGCTAAATCAGAGCGATCAGTCCTTTGATTCATAGCTCTAGGCAGGAAAGTGGGCAAAGAAACTCGGATTCAGACTTGGGTGAGGAGGGTTACTTTGTATGAATTTGAACTGGCGGTGTTGTCGTATCAGACGCTGTTGGGCGTGAGGTGAATTAGTTGTAGATGGGGGTGTTGGATTTAGTGCTGCGCCGCTGCGTCGTGACCGCCTCCATCCCAACTTCACAATCCCTCCTCCCAACAATCCCGCCCCCCTCCCAAACGCCCGCCCGCGCGCCCCTCCCCGGTCCTCGTGTAAAGAACGCGAAGCCCGCTGTTTGACCGTCCGACATTCGCAGTACCCTGCGACCGATCTGCGACAGCGCACGGGCCCCCATGGTCCGATGAGCCCCGATTATTCCTCTGCGGCGGCCAATCCGCGCGCGCGCGCGCGCCTGCGCGACGTTTGGTTGCACGGCGGGTGGTGAAGGGGAGCCGTGAAGGGGGAGGGTGGAGGGAAAGGGAGAGTCACGCCACTGCTGGCGTCTTCGCGTCGCAGAAAGGGTAACTGGTTGCTTTAAGTATTATGGGACGGGCGGCGCGCTCTAGATTTCTGTCTCGAGTGGAAGTTGAGCCGGCTCTTTATTCTCTTCGCCCTTTTCATTCTCTCTTTCTTGCTTGCTTGCTTGCTTTCGAGAAGGTCCTGTTTGTTTGTTGTTGGCGGTGGTGATTTCAATTCAGTCTCGATATACTTTTATTCATTCATTCATCTGTTCGTTTTTTGGGAAGGGGGAGAAGTCAGTCGATCCAGGGAAGACGGACCGCGCTTGAAGAGCTACTCGCCATATCCATTTCCTCGCCGCCATGCCGCCGCCCAAGAAGCCGCTCCACAGCCCGTACACGACGCTGCTGATATGCGCGTCGTGCCTGGTGCTCGGGGTGCCCTTCGCGGGGCTCGCCATCAACCTCGAGAGCACGCCGATGCCGCCGATGCCGCTCAAGGCGCCCGACACCATCCTCAACGGGCCGCACCTCGCCCTCTTCGCCGGCGCCTTCATCTCCATCGCCTCGGCCGTCATCGTCATGCTGGGCTCCGTGGCGCTGCGCCACTTCGCCCTGGGCAACGTCGTCGTGGCCATTGTCACCTTTGGCACCTCGGCCGTCAACGCCGTCGCACAGCTCATCATGCTCGGCATCATCTACGTCTCCGTCGCCACCCATCCAGAGTCAAAGTCCCTCAACGACGTCAGGTTTGTCGACGGCAAGTTCGACACCAATGGCCGCCAGTTTACCCACGAGACCTGGGCCTGCATGATGGGGAATCTGTATCTCACGCAGGAGCCCTGGTCCACGAATGCGTGCTCGGAATACGTAAGTCTTGTTTTGGTATCCCGTCCTAGAGATTGGTATATGCGGCTCGTGTGCTGGCGGGTAGGTGTAACTGATTGGCTGACTGGGCTTGTTGTAGCACTACGCGAGGTATCTCACCATCATCATGTCGGTTGCCGGGGCCATGATTGTCGGCGTGGCGTACTGGCCCGTCCGTCCCGTGCTTTTCATGGACAGCAAGAACGTCGCCGACGGGAAGGCGTGATCTTGATGGGGGGCTGCGAGATAGACTGGGAGGGGCGCCGTGGAGCTGGACTTCACGAGCTATTGGGATGTTGGAACGGGCATCGGGCTGTAGGGCGATGACTGGGCTCTTGAGGTTGTACTTTCGTGTATATTATAGAAAGACCACGGAATTAGAAGACGGGGATTTTGGAGAGAGAGAGAGAGAGAGGGGAGGCAATACCACGGCAGTCGTTGGATCAATCGTTACGTGAGAGTCTGTGATGGGAATTCTGGTCCGTAAGTCTCGTAGGTATATCCAGCCCTCTATGTCTAATTCCATACCTCTATCTCCCACCTCCTCTCTTCTACTCTACTCTACTCCCCTCCACTCACCTCACCACCTCAATCATACCAAATAGCATTCATCCCAAACCCCCTCTCCCCAACCTCCAGCCTCGCGACCCTCGCCAAGAACTCCTTATGCCACCTGTAAATCTCAACACCCCCCTTCTCGTCGTCCGTCAGCGCAAGCCACTCGTCGCTCCACGGACACGGGCTCACGGCGTTGGAGTGCCCGCCGCTCGTCGGCGTAGGATTGAGGCAGATCTGGCGCTCGATGGCGCCGACGTCGCTGATGGCGAAGGCGGCGATGTAGCCGGTCAGGGACGGCGAGTTGGCGCGCGAGGTCGCGAAGAGGTACTTGCGGGAGGCGGAGAGGAAGACGACATCGGAGCGGTACATGGAGGGGTTGGGGATATCTGGGGCGTGCGGGGGTCGTCAGCGCCGGGCTCTGGGCTTTGCAGCGTGGAGCGGCGGGGGGAAACGAGAGGAAAGCAGAGAAGAGGAAAGCAGAGAAGAGGAAAGGAGAGAAGAGGAAAGGAGAGAAGAGGAAAGCAGAGAAGAGGAAAGCAGAGAAGAGGAAAGGAGACGGGGGGAGCGTACCGGGCGGGATCAGCGGAAAGCAGCGCTCGGTGTAGACGGGCAGGTGCGTCGTAGGATCGACGACGTACTCGCAGACCCGGTTCCCGGCCTCCATCAGGGCGTACAAAAACCGGCCGCGGGGATGCATCTCGACCCACCGCGGGTGGTCCCTCGCGGCCGGCGCGGGCGTGTACCCGACCGTGGTCAGCCTGCCCGCGGCGTCCTTTTCGTGGCACCACACGCGGTTCGCCCACATGTCGGCCGAGTAGAGGTACGTCTCCGAGGGGTCAAAGGCCATGCCGTGGATGGCGGACTCGGGGCTGTACTCGTAGTTTTGGATGTTGGCGGCGAGGGCGCCCGAGGCGGTGGTGCTGAAGATGTTGCCGTGGCCGGCGTGCTCGTAGAAGGGGTTGGCGTAGACGTGGTAGGGGGGTTGCTGGGCGGCGAGCAGGAAGATGGCGCGGGTGCGGGTGTCGGCGTCGTTTGCTTTGGCTGGGGGGAAGGGCACTGTCAGTTGGGGATTGGAGTGGGATTGAGGGTCAATTGGATGGGGGACGCACGATGGCCCCCGATGGGATGGCTGCTCTCGTGCAGAATCTCGCTCGGGCTGTTGACGGCATGGCTACTCCACTTCTTCATCGAGGCGCCGTAGATGTTCTTCCTCGTGTGCTACACGGGCGTTGAATCAGCCATTGTTCCCCCCAGCCAGTGCAGACAGCTGCTCTCACATACGTCAAACGCCATCCAACTAATCGGCTCATCCGCAGGAATGTCCGTCTTCTTCACCAGCTCCAAGGTCAGCTTCTCGTCGTCAAAGGCGACGGTGACGATGACGCCCGGCGGCGTCCAGGTGCCGATCATGAGGTGGTGAATCATTCTGGCGATGCTCCTCGCGCGCACAATGCCCGTGTCCAACAGCAGAGCAGCGTCACGCCGCGTACTGCCATCTCCAAGCTCCGAAGCGAGGCGGCGCGGGGCACGCAGGGGAGGAAGGGGAAGAAGGGCGGGTAAAGGCTCTGCCGGAATCCAGCGCCTGTGATTGGCCGCGCCGTCGTGGACACTGCGGGGCAGCCTCAGCAGCTTCGGCACTGCAAGGAGAGCACGGCGACGGGCGAAGAGCCGATGGACGATGCCGCTGCGAATCCCCTCGCCCTGAGGCCGGTGCTGGAGCCCGGCTGGCACGGATCGACGAGAGCAGAGACTGATATTTAATAGCGGCCCAGGTCCTGCGATTGTGAACTCATCCAGACCACAGCTTCACTTTCTCTCCTCGCATCTTGCCCCTGACCTTCTTCACATATTGCACGCAACACACATCGCTGCCATCATGTCCGGCTCAGCACCCCACCGCTTCGACCCCAACTTCACAGACAATGTCATCAACGCCATGGGCCCCAACACGGACCCGCGTCTGCGCGAAGTCATGACCTCGCTGATCCGCCATCTGCACGACTTCACCCGCGAGGTCGAACTGACCGTCGACGAGTGGATGGCTGGCGTCAAGTTCGTGAACTTGATTGGACAGACGTCGACGCCCACGAGGAACGAGGCGCATCGCATGTCCGATGTGCTCGGGTTGGAATCGTACGTCTTCCCTCCACGGACAGATTCAATTCCTCGCAGTGTAATGGATTGGGTGGATTCGACTGCTAACACAGACGTCCTACAGATTGGTCGACGAAATCGCCCACAAGCACATCAACGAGTCCGGCGAAGAGCCCACCTCATCTTCCATCCTCGGCCCCTTCTGGTCGCCCAACGCGCCCTTCCGCGAGAACGGCGGCAGCATCATCCAGGACCCCGCGCCAAACGGCCAGCCCACGCTCATGCACGGCACCATCACCGACCTCGACACCAAGAAGCCCATCCCGGGCGCCGTCATCGACATCTGGCAGGCGAGCGCCAACGGAAAGTACGACTTCCAGGACCCGGACAACCAGACGCCGAACAACCTGCGCGGCAAGTTCAGGTGCGATGAGCAGGGCCGGTACTGGTTTTACTGCTACAAGCCGACTGCGTACTCGCTACCCACCGACGGTATGTCCCTTTACCTCTGTTGATGTTTGATCCTTGCTAATGAGTTGGAACAGGCGCCGCAGGAGCACTCTTCACAGCCCTCGACCGCCACCCCATGCGCCCCGCTCACATCCATCTCATGATGACGGCCGAAGGCTACAAGCCCGTGACAACTCAGATCTACCCGCGCGATGACCCCTACGTGACCAACGACACCGTCTTTGCGGTCAAGGACGACCTACTCATCGACTTCACACCGCGCGAAAACGACCCCAAGGCCAAGTTGGACTTGGAGTACAACGTGAGATTGGCCCCGAGAGAGGCAAAGACGGCACCGATGGAGGGTGTTGCGAGGTTGTAGATGGATACTGAGGAAACTGAGGATGTGTTTATATCTTTAGCATTTTTGCGAGTTTGGGGACTTGAACGAATGTGTGGAGATTTGAAAGGGATCGATCGCCAGAGGTGTTTTGGGGTGACTTCGCTTGACATGTAAATATTTAGTTCAATCGACGAATAGCGATACGACGAATAACGGTACGTTCAACGAATACTCCATTGTGGCATCCTGTGATAGATGGGATGGCGAGTAAGGGGATAAACACTCCAAAACTTGGCCGCCGAACCTCGGACCCAAAACGGGGCTATTGCGGAACCGTTCCGATGGTTCTGGCTGGCATCTGTAGCTCTAGATCAGCATATAACCACCCAGTACCCCTCAATCCCAATACTCTACAAATACCGACCCCCATACACATCCTGCCACAGCCCAACCCACCCACCCACACATCATGCGCGTCACCTACGCCCCTAAAGAAGCTCCGAGCGCCGAGTCGGCCCCAGTCTACGAGCGCATCGCCGCCCGTCGTGCGCCCCGCCCGCTCATCCCCCTCGACCTCGCACTGCTGCACAACCCGTCCGTCGCCGACGGCTGGAACAGCTTCATCGGGGCGATCCGCACGCAGACCACGCTCGACCCCGGGGTGCGAGAACTCTCCATCTCGCGCATCGCGGTGCTGAACCATGCGGTCCACGAGTGGAACTCACACGGCCCCCTGGCCCTGAAAGGCGGCGTTTCGCGGCAAGGGCTGGAGACGGTGTTCAGGGGGGAGGCGATGAAGAAAGGGGATGCATTGAAGGAGGGAGAGGAGGGAGGGTTGGGGAGGAAGGAGTGGGCGGTGGTGGCATATACGGATCAGATGACGCGGGACGTGGAGGTCGAGGAGAGGGTGGTGGACAGGCTGAAGGAGTTCCTGGGCGATAGGGAGGTGGTGGAGTTGACGGCTACCGTGGCGGCGTACAATTGTGTGAGCAGGTTTTTGGTCGCGTTGGATGTGGGGGAGAGCAACACGAAGGAGATGACCAAGGTCGCGGATATGGGGGTGTGAGGACTGTGGATAGCTGGAGACGCGTGAATTCATTGTTCGTCATGGTCTTTTTGGTTCTTGGGTGTTGTCGTCGTGTGGAGACGGGACGGGATCAGACGGTGAACCCCGGATTCCCACGCGTCACTGATGCCGGCCGTGCACCGTTTGAGCCGCTACAAAGCGCGACCCGCAAGCCGCGGTTCAAGCATCAGAGCAGAGCAGATCTCACTTCGATACAACCTCGAGTCCACTTCTACCATTGTATTCCCATTCCCATTCCCTCACGCCCTTCTACACGGGTCCACAATGGCCGCCCTACCGCCCCGACTCCTCTCTCGCAGCATCCGCCAACTATGTCTCCGCCAGCCCCGCATACTCAGCGCCCAGTCACGTCGCCATGCATCGACCAAACACCCCAAAGGCTTCGTGCCGCCCACACAAGAAGATCTGACCGAGCTACGGGAACGGGTGCAGGAATTCACACGTATGGCTCCTCCACTTGAATCCCGTGTATTTCTTCTGCTAACGTGAGGACTGAAACCAGGCCGCGAGATCCCCGACGCAGTAGCCCTGAAAACCGACCAAGACAATGCATTCCCGAACGAGATGTGGAAGAAGTTTGGCGAGGCGGGCTTTCTGGGGATAACGGCGGATGAGGAGTACGGGGGCTTGGCCATGGGATACCAGGCGCATTGCGTGGTCATGGAGGAGATTAGTCGGGCGAGTGGTACGTTTTCCCACCAAACGCTCCCTTCTCGAGGTTGCGGTATGGGCCTGACACAGACATCAAGGCAGCATTGGGCTCTCGTACGCCGCACACTCCCAATTGTGCGTCAACCAACTCATGCTCAACGGCTCGGCTGAGCAAAAGGCGAAATACCTCCCGGGTCTGATATCGGGCGAGGAGATCGGCGCGCTGGCCATGTCGGAGCATTCCGCGGGCTCGGATGTTGTGAGCATGAAGATGACGGCGAAGGAAGTCGACGGGGGCTACCTGTTGAACGGGACCAAGATGTGGATCACGAATGTACGTCCTCGACATGGTCTTCGCCTTTCGTCCACATGACTTCAGGCAAGCTAACAGCACCCAGGGCCCAGACGCCCACACCATAATCGTCTACGCCAAAACGGCCCCCGCCGCTGCTTCAAAAGGCATAACCGCCTTCATCGTGCCCACATCTTCCGCCACCGGCTTCAGCGTCAGCCGCAAACTCGACAAACTCGGCATGCGCGGCTCCAACACGGGCGAGCTCGTCTTCTCCGACGTCTTCGTGCCCCACGAAAACGTGCTGGGCGAGATCAACCGCGGCGTGCGCGTGCTAATGGAGGGCCTGGATCTCGAGCGGCTGGTGCTCAGCGCCGGACCCTTGGGCCTCATGCAAGCCGCCCTGGACAACGTGCTCCCGTACACGCATACCCGCAAGCAATTCGGCATCCCCATCGCGCACAACCAGCTCGTCCAGGGCAAGCTCGCAGACATGTACACAAAGTACCGCGCCTCGGCCTCCTTCACGTACAACGTCGCCGCCGCCATCGACAACTCGCACGCGGAGCCTGAAGTCCGGACTCAGGACTGCGCGGGCAGTATCCTGTATGCGGCGGAGCGCGCGAGCGAGGTGGCGGCTGATGCCGTGCAGTTGATGGGCGGCATGGGGTATATGAACGAGGTGCCTGTGGGGAGGTTGCTGAGAGACGCCAAGTTGTACGAGATTGGAGCGGGGACGAGCGAGGTGAGGCGGATGGTTATTGGGCGCGCGTTCAATAAAGAGTATGCCGAGAGGTGAGGGGGGAGTTTGTAGGAGGGGTATGTATATATTTGAGCGTGGATACCGGCAGTGATGGATGATATATGCAGGCTTGTCGTCACCTACAGAGACAGTCACAGGGGCTACAATACTGCTAGTCGTCCCTTCTTAAAGATATAGGGGGCGGCATAGGACAATCCTTTTGTCCTATAGCTGTATGGCGTGTTGGACTGGGAGGCTCCCTCGTGGGTGGACATGTGAACTTGATAGCATCAAAAGTAGCTGCGAGGACGATTTATGATAGACATGGATATGAAAAAGTATGTTTTCAAGTCATTCGTTACTATGATATCCAAGGAAGGTGATTCGCAGTAGTTAGAACAGTATACCCCTTTTGGGTGGCAACTGGCTTCAACATATAGTAAAAGTTGCTCATTGCAGGAGTCCGTCGAACCAAACAGAACCAAGAAATGAATATATACACAACATTACAATAATGTCGGGTGCCACATGTACACAACGTAAATAACGAAACAATCGCAGCGATCACACCATATTTTACGAACGCAACTCTCCCTTCGTCGTCCCTTTCTCCGTCATAGAAGCCAAGATCCCATCGAAGCCAAGAAATCCCAATCTCAAAAGGACAGGGCCCAACCCATTCCCAAAAATGCCACGTGCAGAAAGCAAACCCAGAAATGGCCCCAGAACCCAGGCAGTAAGCCATACACCACAACCGAACACATGCAAACGCCCAAGACGCCATCCAAAAATGCACATCCCCCCCCCATTCCATCCATCCCTCCCTCCCT